>CM077153.1:293799904-293902588 GCA_039583875.1 Platanthera guangdongensis
AGACTCGGGTGCTACAGTATAACAAGCCCGGTCACTTCAGAAAAAGACTGTAGTGTCAATCTTCAGCCATGTTACAATACTGATAAAGATGGAACTGAATTTAGAAAAGAAGAAGGTGGATGGGGAAACTATTTCATGGAAGATATGATGACAATGTCTATTCATGCCTTGTAATCAATTAACTACTAGGAGGACTGGATTGTGGACTCGGGCTGTGGTCATCACCTCACTGAAGATGAGTTGAAAATTTTTTTGTTGGTGTATACAAGTAATGATGTTATCATTACTACTGATGATATTGTACATATAGTTGAGAAAGAAGGAACAGTTTCTCTAGGCAGTTGAGGAGTGTTTATCACATGCCGGGGATGAAGAAGAACATGTTCTCAGTGACAAAAGTTGTAGACGCTGACTATCACGTTCTGTTCGGCCCGACAGAAGTGAAGTTTCTCCGGAACATGTCAACAGTGAAATATTACGCGACTTATATTGGAAGACGGGTAAAGTACTTGTTTGTTCTATCTATAAGTTTTTATGTTGAGAAAATGAGGTCTAACAACATCAATGTTATCTAGATTGAGAGACCGGGACATATTGGGATGGAAAAGCTAAAGGCTATGGCGACAAGAGGTCTGGTGAAAGACATGTCTAGTCTATCATCTCTAGGTGTCAATCATGTTTGTGTAGGGTGTTAGTATGGAAAAACTCATCACCTTCCATTTGACAAGTTCTTATCCAGGTGTAAGGGACCGCTAGAATGCATCAACGGTGATCTGATGAGACCGAGTATCACCTTCAGTCTTGGAGGTAGCAGATACATGCTAGTCTTGGTTGATGACTTCAACAGATATACCTGAGCGTATTTTGTGAAGGAGAAGTCAGAGGTTTTCTAGAAGTTTGTGGAGTTCAAAGAGATCGTGGAAGATATGCTGAATCCTTGGATAAAGATATTGAGAACATATAGTTCACTTCAAATGAGTTCTTCAACTTCTGTAGAAAGTATGGAATCTGGAGAGAGCTTTTTTGTGTGCATACTGCATAACAAAATAGAATTGCAGAGAAGAAGATCTGCCATCTGGCGGAGACCTGCAAGTGTTAGATTCGCTCCAAAGGAATTCCCCGGGCGTTTTGGGCGAAAGGAATGACTTGTGGAGCTTACGTCATCAACCGGGTGCCTCTAAGTCCTAACAATATGAAGTCTCCGCATGAGCTCATGTTAAAGGAAGATCCTAGCATGACACACCTTCGGGTATTTGGATCCACTTGCTATGTGCACATCCCATGCTCTCTTAGTACGAAGCTGGATGTGAAGGCAAAGAAACTTGTTTTCATTGGCTACGACAAGCGGAGGAAAAGCTAGAAGTGCATGGACTATGAGACAAAGAAGTTTTTCATCTCAAGGATGTGGTATTTGACGAGCTAACATCATACCAAGGTAGTTCCTATATGGAACTACAAGAGAGCAGGGTGGAGGAAAGACAAGAAGAAGCTGTTGGTGATATTCTAGTAGAGCTGTCTGTTTATCCAGGAGCTCCGACTACATCTAGCTCAGGGGTAGGTGCTTCTGGATCTTTAAACAGGGGAGAGATACTCATAGTATGCCCAAAATAAGAGCTGGTGTCGAAGAAACAACTGGTGTGGTGGATCATGGTCATGCCTTGCGAAGGTTGGAGAGGACCATTATTTCACTAGCTCGGTAAAGGTATGAAAACATGGTGAGCTTTGTCCCATATTTCTTTGCGGTCTTTCTAGACAAGTGGGAGCCATCATGCTATGAGAACGCCATTAGGATTAAAGTGTGAGATGATATCATGGATGAGTAGATGACTGCCCTCAGAAAAAATAAGATTTTGAATCTTGTGCCCAAGGTCGATGACATGACTTTTATTACCTACAAGTGAGTGTATAAGCTCAAGAAGAAGGCTGACAACAGTATCGAGCGGTATAAGGCTTGCCTTATAGCTCGTGGGTTCTCTCAGCAGTATAGAGAAGACTATGAGGAAATGTTCAATCCTATGACCAAAATGACTTCAGTACGGATGGTGATTGTCTTGACAGCTTGCCAAGGATGGAAGATTTGATAGCTTAATGTAAAGAATGTTTTTATTTATGGAGAGATTGACAAGGATATTTTCATGATTCAGCCACCTGGTTATGTGTCTGAAGATCATCTAGAACATGTCTGTAAACTCAAGAAGTCCTTTTATGCCTTGAAATAGGTGTCTCGGGCGTGGTACAGGAATATAACAGAATACCTCAAATTCTGCGGATATTTTGCTTCTGATTCTGGTTCAAGCTTGTTTGTAAAGAAGAGTGTGGAGCTTCAAGTCTTGGTGTTGTTGTATGTTGACAATATGATTGTCCCGGAGAACTCAGAAGAGGAGGTAGCTAGGCTCAGGGCGGAGCTAGCTATCCATTTTGAGATGAAGGATCTTAGGGAGATCCACCATTTTCGTGGTCTCGAAGTGGATAGGAAAAAGAGCGGTGTGCTCATCTCCCATAAAGGATATGCAGAGCGGATCATGAAATGATTCGGCATGCAGGAGCAAAAGAGCAGCTCTACTACACTAGAAGTTGGTCTAAAACTTGACGTGATGAGGGAATGGTTGCTTCTGATCCCTTGGTCTTTCGGACTCTGTTGAGAGTTTGATATATCTAACGATTACGAGTCTAGATATTGCTTATGATGTAGGTCGAGTAAGTCGATATATGCAGGAATCAGAAGTCTCATCTGGCAGAGGCAAAGAGTATCTTGAAATATGTGAAGTCCACCTCAGATATGAGCCTTTTTTATGAGAGACACACTAGTTTCAACCTACACAATTACGCGGATGATGATTTTGGGGGAGATACCAACATCAGAAGTCGGCGTCTAGTTACGTCTTCGTGTGCGAATCGACAACTATCTTGTGGTGCAACAGAAGTAGGACTCTATATCTATCTCTACTACTGAAGTGTAATACAAGGTGTCAGCCTTGACAACTCAGGAGGCCACCTGGATTTGGAGGTTAGTAACAGACATCCATGAGGAGGTGCGGGGCCCTGCTCTGCTACACGGTGACAACAAGAGTGATCTTAAGCTGGTTACAAATCCAGTTTGTCACGCGAGGACAAAACCCATCGAGATCGAGCATCACTTCATTCGGGATAAGGTGCTTTAGGGATCTCTGATGGTGGAATATGTGTAGAGTCAGGATAATGTCGCAGACATCTTCACAAAGCTAATGTCGAAGAAACTGTTTGTGTGGTTACGGGGGCTGCTTGTGCTGACTTCCACTTCCCGGTTTAAGAGGGAGTGTTGAAATTATTGAAGTGAAAGTGGGCGGTCTGAGGCGTTGCAGATCGTACAGACCGTGGAGGTCGTGCAGATAACATGACTAGATTCTAGCGATTAAGCTTGACCACTCTTCTCAAGGTTAGTCTCAGTAAGATCCCTGAATTGTTAACTGTGCAGTTAGATTTGAGCTAATCGCGAATTGCGCGGTCAGGTTTGGGGGATCGCGGAGACCTGCAGACGTCGTTGGCACAGTTAAGGTTCAGGTCGCGTGGCTGTCTGATTACTAAAGTCCACGCGGAATGAAGTTGATGTCTGCATAGCGGTGCAAACTGGTGGAGTTAACCGCACGCAGTCTGGTGTCATGTTGGGCAGATTTGTGTTGCTAGCTGCCACGTCACTGACAGTTACTCTATCCCCCTGGACGTTGACGGTATCCACTTGCCCGCATATAAATAGGGGTGCTAGCCTCATCATAAATAACAAGAACTGTAAGAACTTTAACTTGGGTTAAACTCAGCGGTTAAGTTTTTCTAACCGCGCGACAAGAAGTAGTAACGAGTTTATTGCTGTGTTTGCAGATTGTGCGGCTAACATTTAGCAGCCAAGAAACAGGTTCTGACTAGGTAGTACGGACGACTGGTAGTAGTCAGCAGCGGTTAGTAGCAGGTCGCAGGTTCAGCGACTAGGCGGTCTTCTTCATTGACAGTTTCTCAGCTTGGATAAAGCAGTTCGCCTTTGGCGGGCTAATTAGCAGTTCGAATAAGCTGTTCGCTCCACTCTGCAGTTTGGCGACCTTGACGGTTAGACGACCAAGAGTTGCAGACAGTGGATAACTAATTTCCAGTTCAATTATTTGTGACTACTTCTGCGGTCACGCAACCTCGCGGTCAGATGACCAAGAAGTGAGGACAGAGTGTTTTTCCTCAGCAGTAAATAAGTAGATGTTCACGCAGCCTTGGCAGTTAGCAGTGCGGATAGGCGGCTAGGAGATTATAGTATTCTGTCTGCCAGTTTTGTACTTGTCTAATTTTTGGTGCTCTCCATCCTGTGCATTGCAAAATCATTTTTCGCAATGTATGTCTCACATTGTAAAGAAGATCGTTAATACAATTTCAGCACTTGTTCTTCTATGTATTACTGCTTTTTTTTATTTGCTTGGTTGAGTGTTCCTGTGACCTACCCAATTCACAAAATTTCACTATAACTTTGAGTAAAAATATTTTTTAAAATATGCAAAAGATAAATTTGTATTAACCTCATTAGATGAACTTACAAATAAACAATTGATCATATACATTCTATTTAAGTATTGTCTCTTACATTAATTGTAAGATTTAATGCATCACCATACATAAACATATAAGACTTATTTTAACAAATTCGCTTAAATTACTTCAATTATTAGTCTTCAATCAATATGTTTATATAATTATTATATTTTTTTGAGTAATAAATGTAGGTGATTGTTATGAGCAAATCAATTTTGGATATGTGCAAATAAAATTTACGGGCAAACCAAAAATTTATATATGCAAACCAAATTGTTACGTGCAAATCGATATAAAATTTTTTAAAAAAATCTTCAGCAAAATATAAATAAATAGGTTAGCAACAAAATTATAAAATTTAACGTATTACAAAATTTTCAAATTCATCATAAAAAATTTTTCTTTAAATGATGAGTGCAACTTTTCGACGTTCTTTTACTTTGTTGGAGAAATATAAAAACAAATGATGAAAATGAGAAATACAAAAAGAAAGGTTTAAATATATGGTCTGCTTCAGATCAAAGAAGCTGAAGATGAGCGATAATGTCCGACGCAAATAAATCTGGAGCCCCCGCAGTGATCAGAAGCGAGAATGTGTGGTAGGTGTCATCGCGTATGGCGTGCGGTAGGTGTTGGCGGCGGTGTTGACGACAGCAGCGGCGGCGGTGAAGTGAGAGACGTCAGCTGTGGTGGCGGTGTCGTCTCATATGGCTCGCTCCTGCCGACATGATGGGGAAATGGTTTACCCGTATCAATTTTACTGTTACATTTAAAATAATTGCTTAAGAGTTTCTATTTTAAAAAATTGGTTTGCACCTATCCAAAATAGGTTTACCCATAACAATTGCCTAAATATACAAGCATCATTATATTGAGAACATATATTCAATATCAATACCTACATCATTAAATTACAATCAATAAAATAATAAACCACTAAATAAATAGACAAGACTCACATACCGCGAGGTGAGATCGAACTCATGATCTCACTATCATGGGCCTCAGCTTACCCAATCGGTCAAGCTTCATTGGCTAATTACTACATATTTTAAATAACCCTAAAACTATATATATGATTTAACTATAGCACAAAAAAATTCAATAAGTTATATATGATTTAACTATTTATCAATTTTGTTCACAAAAACAAGTTTTTGTACTCGTGTCTCCGACTCTGATTTTAAAAGGCGCTCGCAAGTCTGAAATGGGTACACCACTCTTTTAGGTTTTTTAGTTTTGTGTCGCTTCCCTTCATTCCTTCACGCTGCAGGAAATTGCGAGTCGCAGACTGCAATCTTAGGCTCCGTTTGGGGGGGGGGGGGGGGGTTATTTTTACTGGTCAAGCGGTTACGACAACATGAACCGGTCTTAATTAAGATTGGATTCATGCAGTTGTAATCGTTTGACCGGTGAAAATAAGTCCCTCCAAACTGAGCCTTCGAAGGGAGCAATTTTTACCTACGATCACCGCACGACAACAGTGTTGTGCGGGGTGCGATCACTGACGTGCACTCGCACATCAGTGATCGTGCACGAATTTTGACGTGCGAGTGCATGACAGTGATGTGCCCCGCACAACACTGTAGCTTTACGCTAAGCGTTTCTAAAAATTAGCCCTTAGAAGGGGACCCGGAATCAAAAATCTCTCCACTCGGTCATTTCATTTCAATAGATTCCTGATGATGCTCATGTGACATGGATGGATGTGACACTCCAATTCCTGCTTATCTGAATCAATGAATGGGCCCAATTCTTTTTGTTTATAAATTGGGCGGGCCCATTACCGACCCGCACTTCACCCATAATTTTACATTTACCACGTGTCGCCATCTCAGCCCCTGAGGACGAAAATTGACAATTTCAAGTGCCTTAGATGACCCGTGTGTCGTTTGGTTTTCATTTTTGCTCAATTATTGTTGCGTACTAACTCAGCGTTCCGGTCACTTCAGAATATACTGGACTGCCTTAACTCTCGGGACGATTGAGCGCGCACATAGTCAATGAAGATTGAGAGTTAACACAAGAGCTTTTAACGTGGAAAAATCCCTCAACTGGGTAAAAAATCACGTGACCTGATCTGTGCCGGTCAAAGTCCACTATCATGTTGCGGTTACAATATGTTTGGAGAATCGAGGGAGACAGACCGTTTCTCGTTACAACTTGGAGGTGAGAGAGAATTTCTGACTCGCAACGGGCAACAAGCAGCGCTGGGAGAGTGTTAGATGCTAACTTGGTGGCTGGTGCGCTTGAGCGCTGATGATGGTCGTCTTCTTCCTTTCTCTGCGCACTTGGGGACTTGGACGTTCCTTCGGCTCGTATGCGGCTTGAAGATGACTCGAGGGAGGAGTTCGCTTTTGCCTGAGGAAGAAGAAGACTCCGAGAGCGCAATGGTGAGAAATGAGAAGGTATGAGACTCCTTTTATAGGCTCCAGGAGATGGTCATGCTGGGCCCCCACTAACTTGGTGGTTAGTGGGTGGTTACCTGTAGATCGGACGGCGATGGATGCTCTTTAGTGACCGAACGATGACCAACCTGCGAGCGGGGGCGGCGACGGCGGCGGGCTAAGGCGGCGGCGGACGACTGCGGGGGCGGCAGCGGCGGTAGTTGTTGAACGGGAGGCTCTCATGATTTCTCCTATTGTGAGGGAGATCATGGGAAGTGGGTTTGGCCGGTCAAACTCATGATCTCCTCAATATGAGAAATTATGGGGGAAGTGGTTAAATGCAAATCCAAGTCTTTAAATGGGGCTTCATCCTCATCAATTATCACTCGTGTAAATATGCATTTATGCTCAATGTCTAAAGTATTCAGATGAGGTCTATTTGGGGGAGCGGGGACAATTATAAACAGAGGAATAATTTTTTGATGGGCGTGCCGGTACAAGCCCGGATGAAAAATGATGAGAATTGTGTTAGGTAAACGGCTAGCGTGAAACTTATTCATCATTTATGTCAAAAGATAGGGCACAATGACGACAAAGGATCCATACAGCAAACCCCACTATAATGAGATAAAGACTTGAGTGTTGTTGTGCGCACCTGGAGGTATGTGTGCACATCACCTACTGGCTACTCCACCTGAAGAATAATCCAAAGACTAAAAAAACACATTTAAGAAAAAGTTAAAAAAAGCCGATGGTTGGCTGAGATTGCGTCCGACGCACACAACTAGTATGGGTCTAGTGCACAAATTTTTTTGGTGATTGTTAACCGCAACCCGCAATTTTACTTGTCGCACCTCAAAATTATCCAATTTTTCGCATCTTTTTGAAATACACCTTGTACATGCAATATCAGGAAAAGTGTTCAACACGAAAGTTGTAGACATCGACGAGATCTACAACTTTCGTGTTGATAACTTTTCCTAAAAATGCATGTACAAGACGTACTTTGGAAATATGCCCAGATTTTGCGCCTTTTCAAAATACGCCTTGTACGTGCAATTTCAGGAAAAGTGTTCAACACAAAAGTTGTAGATCTCGTCGATATCTACAACTTTCGTGTTGAACACTATTCCTGAAATTGCATGTACAAGACGTATTTCGAGAAGGCGTGAAAAATTCGAAAATTTTGGGGTGTGACTAGCCAATTACGGGTTGCGGTTAACAATCACCACTTTTTTTCCTCTAAAAGAAGTGGTGGTATATAAAGGACTGTTAATGAAATGGTAGGAATCTTCGTTTACAAAATTATTTAGAAAAACAAAATTTTAGTTGTTTGGCAAAACAACAACAGTATGTTTATATTAATTATAAAAAAAATGCACAAAAAATATTAATTCATAGGATCACAAACAAGGCTATTATAAATCAATTATCTTTCATTATGAAATTGCTTTACACACACATAACAGAACTCTTCACCGCGAAGAAGCTCACAATGAAGGCACTGGGGCCTTTTCTTTCTAGCTCAACGGGGTTCCTTCCCTCTAAAAAAAATTCAATTCAATACAAAGGTAGTAGTGCCTGATGAGATGTGAAATTTTTTTCCTGCACGTAGCATTCTTACAGCAAGGAGTGCGGACAAAAAATAGCCGTCTGATGGGCCTTTAAAAAGAGTGCATTGCTGGCTTTTTCTTTTAGTTTTTTATTTCGGCTGACGGCTAACTTTTAATTTCAACATGAACGGCTTGGATTTCACCTGCTCCTTCCTCTAGAAATGCTACCCGTGAAATTGCAATTGCATTAAGGTAAAAAGAGAATTACAACGGGGGAGGGGAACATGAGAACAAAAGGAAAAGAAAAGATACAAAGTCAGCCGCCCTCAAGGCCGCGGCTATCCTCCGCCACAAGCCCAATGAATGTCGCATCAGCACCGAGTCCAATCTCCCAAGTAAAGTCCCCCGCAATCGCCAGTCTCGCGCAATGATCTGCCGCACGGTTGGCATTGCGGTCCACATGTTGAAAGCGAACAGCCGCAAACAATTTTTCGATGAGATGGGATGGGGGGATGGGAGCTTGGCCTTCTAGCTCGAGGACGATTAGGCTCTTCGTTGGAGATCAGAGGAGGAAATCCGATGGAGAAGGGCTTCGGAACCTGGGGTTGCAAATGTTTTTTTCTGAACATAAATGAACGCAGGTGGTGGCTACCGAAGGCATACAGAAAAAATAGTCGAATAGTGCATTTGCCTGTACGGAACAGCCAAAAAATGCCTAATCCAACACACCAAGAATAATTGGGATCCGGGGGAGTAAACTGTACCCCCTGGGCCTTTCCGTAAAATGTGAGCATCCAACGGTCCGTGTTGCATGCCTGCACACGTCTCTAAGTGAGCTGAGATGCGCTCCCTTTGAAATGTTAGGGTTAGAGAGCGATCAAAGTATTCTACGATATCATATCTAAGTATGAAATAAGATATTTATAGTACTTCCAACATAGGGCCAAACCCTAGAATGACACAAAATCCGTTAACCTATTCTGAGTCGGTCCAAACACGAGCGGACATATTATATATAAATCTAACAATCTCCTCATATGTCCTTCGTGAACCCAGACTTCGGATATATGATGGTTTGTGCAAAGTTCAACCAACTGTGAATCATACACAACCGTGTCCAGCATATGTTTCAAACAAAATTAGACTTGAGCACATAATAGTATGCACGCATAAGTAAAAAAAAGAAACTCAGCTGCAACACAGAATAGTCTCAGGTACAATAAGACACAGACCCAAAACGTCTGGTGTCCCAAACAAACAGAGAGCTAAAAGTCCAATCAAACAGTACAAAAAGAGAAGAGCTAAAAACAGTGCTCTGAATAGAAGTAGCAAAAGATAAACTAAAAAATACTCTAAAACTCATCATCCAGAAGATCATCCTGATCTGCATCCCAGTCAACAAGTGCTCCTCCTATCCCAACAACCCCTGCAATTTCAACAGAGAATTTCATTTCAGAATGAATTCTATCCTTTGCAAATTTGCAAATATCTAGTTCTTATAAAAAAGAACTTAGTATTAAATATTTTTAATTTGGCTGTGAGGACACGTTCACAGAGTATTATAGTTTTATCTCAGAATCTGATATCTGTTTCAACTGAAACGATTCCAGACTTCTGGACACCGCAGCTATATATGTGATCCTATATGGAATATCACGGTTACTGCCCTTCTAAAATTAATTGGAACTCATCAAGTTTGGAATGAAACCAATCTCCAGAAGAAGAGACAAGACCAAGTCAGATTGTGTTATCAAGTTTGGAATAACACTCTCCTTTAAGGCAAAGGCCGAATCCAGGTGAAGTTGTTAGCATCAAGTTTGGAATGAAACAACTTACCAGATCCGAGCTCAGCAACCAAGAGCATCAACGGAACACAACATTCTTGCTTTGACAAAGGAAATCAGAATAATCAAAACTTCCGGACAAAGGCTGAACTGATTCGCCTATTACTGAACTAAGACCGAACTAAATCGCCTTTAGTCTCATTTTCCCCACAGTTTTGATTAGACGGTCTTTTGACATTCCTTTCGTCAATGGATCAACCAGATTATCCTTTGAACGTACATCGATCAAAGTGATAATTCCTTGTTCTTTCAGATAATTCAACAAGGCATATATCAGTCGTACATGTCTCCTCTTAGTATTATAGAGGGTATTCTTAACGACTTGAACTGCTGCTTGATTATCACAATACAAGCACAACGAGTTGACTTGTAACTTAGATAAGGGAATGTCTAGAATCAAGTTCCTGATCCAATCTGCCTCTTCACCAGCCAAGGCTAAGGCAAACAACTCGGCTTCCATAGACGACAATATTATACAGGTCTGTCTTTTGGATTTCCAAGTGATAGCAGCTCCACCCAATGTGAATATATATCCACTGGTGGACTTGCTATTCCCAACTTCTGAATACCATAACACATCAGAATGTCCCTCCACAGAAAGTGGGTAACCAGTATAGTACATAGCATGATCTTTAGTACCTCTCGGGTACCTCAACAGCCTATCTAGGGCTTCCCAATGCTCTTTGCCTGAATTACTGGTAAAACGACTCAGCATGCTAACCGAAAAAGCAATGTCTGCTCTAGTACAACTTGTGGCATACATGTGAGTACCAATTATTTTGGAATATTTGACTTGATCAATGCTGGTCTCTACGTTAGGACTCAACTTCACATTATGATCAAATGACGTCTCAATCGGCCTACAGTTATCATATCCACAGGTAGAAAGAAGTTGATCAATATAATGAGCCTGACTAAGAGTAACTGGACCCTTGTCAACTCTAACCTTCATACGTAACAGGGTATCCACAAGACCAAGGTCCTTCATGTCAAAAACTTCTGCCAATGTGGATTTAATATCCTTAACTACAGTAAGATTAGACCCCAAAATCAACATGTCATCTACATATTAACATATGATGACTGTCTGATTCGACAACGAGCGGTGATAAAGGCATTTGTCTGAGAGACTGGACTGAAATCCGAGGCTCTATACCATATGATCAAACTTCATGTGTCGCATCTTAGGCGCTTGTTTAAGCTCATAAATTGATTTATCCAGTTTACACACTTTATCTTTTTGATCTTTTTGTACATAACCTTCAGGTTGTGCCATGTAGATCTCTTCATCAAGCTCTCCATTTAAGAATGTTGTTTTCACATCCATCTGATGAACTATAAAGTTCTTGATAGACGCTAGGGTCAGAAGAATTCTGATAGTCGACAGATGACACACAGGTTAATAAACATCAAAGTAGTCTATTCCCCCCTATTGTTTATCACCTTTAGCTACGAGACGCGCTTTGTACCTGGCTATAGACCCATCACTATGTAGTTTCTTCTTCAACACCCACTTGCATCCTAGGACTTTAGCATCTTTCGGCAAATCAACTAGATGTCAAGTATTGTTATGTAACAGCGAGTCTATCTCATCATCAATGGCTTCTGCCTACATCAACGAATCTCTAGATCTCATTTCCTCTTGATAGGAGAATGGATCATCCTCTAAGTGGTAGGTGACGAAATTCTCACCAAAGTTCTTAGGGATTCTCTCTCTTGTACATGCTCTAAGTGGAACAGTTTCCATCTCTAGAGATTGGGGAGCAGTGTCAGAAGGGCCAACTACAGGTTCTACGATAGATTCAGAAATCATATCATTAGACCCGGAAACAAACAAACCATGATCCTTGACAAATTTATTTTCAAAGAATATGACATCTCTAGACTCTATGACGATATTCGTGGATAGATCGAGAAATCTATCGGCTGCACTATCTTCCGTACTACCTAAATAGACGCATGTTGTCGTCCTAGGTCCCACCTTAGGCCTTTTAAGGTCTTGTATTCGCACATAAGCAATACAACCACACGTCTTTAGAGTATCGTATCTACAAGGATGACCGTGCCACAACTCATACGGGGTAGCGGTGAGCTAAGAATGAGGCACTCTATTCAGAATGTGATTTGCAGCACGAACTGTTTCTCCCCAAAAATAATAAGGCATGCTAGCTGTTAGGAGCATAGAGTTTAACATCTCTGTTAAAGTTCCATTCTTACGTTAGACAACACCATTTGACTGGGGTGAATAAGGAGCTGTGGTTTCAAGAATTATTCCCTCAGAGTCACAAAATTACTTGAACCGAGTAACAGTGTATTCTCCTCCTCGATCACTTCTAAATCTCTTAATTTTTAGGTTCAACTGATTTTCTACACGAGACTTAAAGGTCTTAAACGTCTCAAAAGCTTTGTCTTTCAATTTTAACAGATACACATGACAATATCTTGAAAAATCATCTATAAATGTAATCATATACTTCCTTCCCCCTCTAGTGACGTGGCTACGAAAATCACAGAGGTCTGAATGTATCAACTCAAGAAGTTTCGTGCTCCTAGAAACCGATTTGAATGGCTTTCTAGTGGTTTTGGTTTGAGCACACACCTCGCACTTGTCAAATCGAAACGATAGATCTAAGGGAATATTATGACTCTTCACTAGATCTAGCATTTTCTTATAGTTCACGTGTCCAAGCCTGTTATGTAACAACTTAGGATTAATAAGTTTCGAACTTATTTGGTTAATGCTATCGATATTTAAGCTAAGTCTATACATTCCGTTGATCAGGTACGCACACCCAAAATAATGTGAATTTACCATTAAGGTCATTCTACCGTTTTGAGTTGTGAATGACATCTCAGATTTATCTAACAGACTCATTGAAATCAGATTTTTAGTCAAATAAGGCACTACTTTAACATTATTCAGAAAAAGAGTTTTACCTGATGAGAGAACCAGCTCGGCTGTTCCAGCATGGGTCACCTCGGTCTCTCCTCCATTGCAGTTCTCCACCTTCTCCTAGACCGCCTTGACCTCAGCAAATAACCTTCTGTCATTCATCACATGACAAGTAGCACCGCTATCAAGCCACCACTCAGAGGACGAACTGTGGTGACTGCTCCCGATCATAGCCACGAAGGACTTAGCATCTGAGGCATCAGCTAGCATGTTCGCCACATTTTACGGGGCATCCTCCTTTTCCTTCTTAGGAGCCTTGCAATCAGCCGACCAGTGTCCCCACTTGCCGTAGTTGTGGCACTTGCCCCTCTTCTTTTTGAAAGAGGGCTTTTTAGGCGCAAACTGTGCAAAGGCTTCACCTTTGGGTGTTGGTAGCTTCCTTCGAGGCTTGCTGGGTCGAGAAACGAAGTTGACAGCCTGTGAGGACTGACCAACTTGTACCAATCTCTTACCAACGATGTTTTGATCCTCGATATGAATGAACCTTTTGAGTTCATCCAATGCGATCTTTTCCTTAAGTCTGTGCATTTTAGTCTTGAAGGTCAACCACTCAGGAGGTTGCTTGCTAAGTATCAGACACACGAAGAGATTATCAGAGATGTCAGACTTATCGTCCGCCAACTTGAGACGCAGACTCTCCAGTTCAATTATTTGAGAGGTGATTGACGAGTTTAAATTGAATTTTGAAGTGAAGAGTCTCTCCCTAAGGAGAGTCCATAACAACCCCTCTTCCTTCTGGAAGTGCGCATTCAAGCGATGTCAAATCTCCTTTGCAGTCTTATGACTGTTGTAGGTCAGGGCGAGTCTGGGGTTCAGTGAATTTAGGAGGTAGTCTCTGCAGAAGTCTTCGTCTTTTCTCCACTGAAGTTCGTTCGCGTCCTCTTCGGTAGTGGCAAAGTCACTCAGGACCGTGTAGAAAATCTCACGTTCCTTCATACCAAGTTGGACGTGCAGCTTCCAAGCGTGGAAGTCAGAGAGATCGAACGACTGTAGCTTGACGATGTCGTAGGAGGAAACCTTCGACATCTCGCTAAAGCTAGAACAGTAAATACCAGAAAGAAGTCACCTGAGTTGCGCGGAGACGAGACAGGTCTTCGGATCCAATCCAGATGTAGGTTTGCTCCTCTTCGACTGAAAGAAATCTTCGAAGGCTCAATTTGATCGGCAAACTTGCTGGGAAGACAAAATCTGCAGCTCTACTATGGGTCAAGTTGAGAGAACTTACCTTTGATGTCTGGTTATACAAGGGATTCTCCCACTATTGTAAGGGACGACCTTTGACAAGATCAATCGAAGGATATTTGCTTCCTTTGTTCAATCGAATAGATGACAACAGCACAAGACCTTGTGAGCAAGAGGACTCCCTAAGCAAGAGGATTACCAGATCTGTAGCTTATCCTCTTCCTGATTCTCAGAGTAGCAACTTAAAATTTTTCCCTCTAGCAATCGGAGACAGGAAACTCCCCCTCTTCCAGATCTTGTGATCTGAAGCAGTAGCGGAGAACTCCTCTCGATCTGCAGAGACGAACAACCACAAAAAGAGATCGATGACGGGTCGAGATCGTCTTCTTCCTTGCGTGGATTAGGAAGCGGCGCAGATCTGCGAGATCGACGAAGATGAAAAAACTCGATCACTTCCCTTGCGACCTTTAACGGCTTTGCTCTTCTAGAACAGCGACGGGAAGCCCAGATCTGAGAGCGCAGATGGCGACGGGACGAAGAAGTTCGTTAACGGCTTTGCTGTTTGGCCGCACGTGTCCGAGCCCTCGTTTGGCAAAAGCTCTAATCCGCCTCCGGCTGCTACCCCACGGGAGCAGGATTGCTCCACCAAACTCCCCCGAAGACACTTTGATGTTGCGAGAGTAAGTAGAGCAAGCATATTATTCCACATTTATCTCAAAAAGATTCCATACTTCATAAGAGAGACTCTTTGAAGAACAAGAGAAATCCCTCCTGAAAATGAGAGTATCTGTGAGTATGAGCAAGTTATAATTGTCAGCTAATGATGGTGTAGCAAAGGAAGTAAGAATTGAAATTGTACTTCAAAATATGGTCCAGGAAAGAGACTCGTGTTTAAACATATTAGGCCATACAGCGAATCCCAGCCATTAATCTAAGTTCAAATACCAAATAAAATTATCATGGCTCCATATATATTAGATCTATTCTCCGGTCTACCCTCCTTTGTCTCTTCAAAATGAGAACTCGATCCGCTGAGTTGCACCCCGTGTAGCTTGCCGCAAGCAGCGTGTTCGCATCATCGCATGTTATTGTGAATGACTTCCGGCGAAACCGGAAAACAATTCTCCCCAACCTCTCGCGTTTGGGCATCACCAATCCTTTGAATTGAAAGCCATCGCTAGAAGCCATCGTCCCCACCTCCGGTCTCTCCTAAATTGGGAACACT
The DNA here is from genome assembly GCA_039583875.1 of Platanthera guangdongensis. Taxonomy (NCBI): domain Eukaryota; kingdom Viridiplantae; phylum Streptophyta; class Magnoliopsida; order Asparagales; family Orchidaceae; genus Platanthera; species Platanthera guangdongensis. Next base: position 293,815,594 of record CM077153.1, read on the forward strand.
CACGTGACTGGCTAAGTAATTGGCCGGGTCTCAGCTAACTCATGCCTATGGGGGGTTCTATGCAAACACAATCCGCAAGAGAGCTGTTGAACGTGGGCCGAAGCCCGTGCGAGTCTGCTAGTGTTGATGTTTCATTCTCAAAACCCCGAGGTGAAAGGAAGAGTGATCCTAACTTTAAGAAGCAAAAATTACAAAGGCACTATTTGACAGGAGGGTTAAATTGTCATTCATTAATGCTCATCTAAGAAACTTCATCCACTTTTATGTTCAAACAAATGATGTTTGTTAGGTGATCCTTAACCGAATGACGGTTTAACACATGCATTTACGACCACCACCACCGCGCCAAACGGAGCCTAAATGGGCAATCTGGGTGGGACTAATCCTTTTTCAAGGGCACACTGCAGTATCCACACAGTTGGATCTCTGAAAGGCAACGCCACAGACACCCTGCACGTGGCACTGCAATACCAACTATCTCAACAATAGCAACAATGCAAAGAAATTATCTAATATGCACACATGCATAATAATTTAGTGTACTCTCATATCTAATTAGCATTGGTTTCAAAATACTAATGGCCTGTTCTTTTGAACGACGGTGGTTTGAAACCCTCTTACAAAGGAGGTTGGGGGATCGAGGCCAGACACCGCCTCGTCAATCTCAACAACCCGTCACACCGTATTAAGTCGGGTCCTGGGTGCTCGGAATGGGCTAGGCCGCGGGCGGTGGTGGAGAGGGGTTGGGCCCGTTGGACTGCAGTCCTGGCTAGGGGCGGCCCGGGATACTCACGTGAGTGGGCCGGCCCCCTTTCAACAAAAAACGGTTTTTGTTGAAAGGGGGCCGCCCATTCGCGTGAGTATCCCGGGCCGCCCCCAACCTCCTTTATCAAGCTCCTAAGCGTAAGCTTGACACCCATCCGCGCTAAATTGGTGATGAGAAGTTGGAAAACTCCATAGTTAAGCGTGCTCGGGCTGTAGTAGTCATAGGATGGGTGACCTCCTGTGAAGTACCTGTGGTGTCCGCTTGACTATCGAGTTTGGCTCATCTAAGGGAGGATTTGGCCTCCAACAACCCGCCACATGACCAGTTTAAGGTAGGTCGCCCGGTGTTGGGCTTGGGCCGAACACGACACGTGGAGATGGGTTGGATCGGTTGGGTTGCAGCCATTTAAAGAAGTTTAAGAAAGACAGCCTGAATACCTTGCAAGATGGGATACCGCCACACGCCCCTTCTAACTTATATTGTTGCATCAAGAAGACATGATGAAACCCACATGATGCCACACATGCACCCAATACCCAAAAAAGATAAAGAAAGAGGGCCACTTCTCATTTAATGAATGCATGCTTCAATATCTTTGAACTAGCTGCACCCTTAAAGAAATCTCACTAACCAGCTGAGGCCTTCCCTTTCAGACGAAAGGTTCTGTGATCTTCTATATCCAGATAGCTTTGACCTCCAGCTCAATCACCACCGTCAATTTCCGCCACGAGTTCACAGCCGTGCGATCATAATCAATAAACGGCCGGTTCCTCCTTTAATAATAAGTCTGTCGGCCATATTCCTTTTAGTGTACAACTCTGCTATCCATTTTCTCTTTTCTTCTTCATTAAATTAATTCTCACTGTGTTTGGCACGGCTTATCATAGCTTATTTGCACCATTGAAGTGGGACAAAGACGTCATTGTATGTTTGGTATGACAAATGTTACTACCGTTATCAAAAAAAAAAAGAAATTAGTTTGGAGCACAAAATTTTTGTATGACAATGATATTTTTTGTCTAACCTCACCGGAGCAAATAAGTCGTGATAAGCCGCGTCAAACACAACCTAAGATAAAATAATTTATGTATGGGGGCAGGTCTCATCCTTCAAAACAGCATTAAGATGACGCATAACAAAATACATCACGGAGATCTGGGCAAATTAATATTTCATTGCACCCCTCTATTGGCTAATAGCACCTCAAACAAGTCCAAAATAACATGTTGAAATGACTGTTTTTTTTTTACTTTAGAAATACTATTAACATTGCCCTATAATTATGTATGTTAAATAATTAATAGAAGTTCTCAGATTTTAATGGGGAACAAGATTCAGGGAGGAGCACACTACTACAGTACTACACGATCTACACTGCGCGGGCTTTACAAACAAAAGCCTGCTTGTCATTCCACTGCACATCTAGATCAGACTCTGATGTGGTGGAAAGTTGAAGAATTATGAAAATATGTACATTCTTCATTTATTAATGGGTGTCAAGGGTGTTTATATTGGCAGCACGACTTAAGATATTGACAGCTCATTGTCTATTGGCAGCCCAGGAAATCATTAATGGCAGCCCATTGACTATTAACAGCACAGTTTTTTTTTCCAAAATCCATATAACCACATTATCGGCCTTCGTGATGATTACAAGAAAACCCAACTCATTACCAATTTTTCTCGCTCATTCAATCAATTCCTTTTTGCTAATCGGAAAAGTGTAAAAACGTGGAAAACGGAATTAGCTAAATACAGGTTTTACACGCATTTTAAAAATAGGACTATTATATTACATTTTTAGGAAAAGTATTCAACATGGAAGTTGTAGATCTCGTCGAGATCTACAACTTTCATGTTGAACATGTTTTCTAAAAATGTCATATAGTAAATCTATTTTAAAAAGGCGCGGAACCGTCCCGTCCGAGTTTAAAAAGCTTAGGCGAAGTTTGTTTTTGGGCTACTATTAGCGGCCATATTATGTGTGTTTTTTATTGTTTTGCAGGGCTGTCAATATCCAAAGTCGGGTTGTCAATATAAGCGTCCTAATTAATTAGGTCGCGATTTTATTTGTCGCTCTATTATTTCTACACTGGCGTTAGAGTGGTAAGCATGAGCAGTGTGCGAAGACTGTCCGAGAGCATCGAGCATACGTGAAGTCGGTGTTAAGATGGTCTTATATATATAAGTAATCATGTCTTTGAACAGATAGTTTATCGGTTATTTCCACATATTTTCATTTTAACAGTAAAATTGGAGTAATTTAGGCTCCGTTTGACATGTAGGTGGCGGTCGTAAACGCATGAGTTAAATCGTCATTCGTTAAGAATCACCTAACAGACATTATCTGTTTGAACATAAAAGTGGATGAAGTTTCTTAGGTGGGCATTAACGAATGACAATTTAACCTCATGTTCATGACTGCCACCACCGTGCCAAACGAAGCCTTTGAGTGAAATCAGCTTTGCTAGGTGCAAATTAATGTTATGAGCAAACCAATAAATATTAAGCACAAGCCAATTTTTAACTACAAGCTATGTGGAAACCAAAAATTCCTTCACCCAATCCCCTGCCAACTGCTCACGCACCACACTTGCATCAATCACCCCATTGGAGCAGGATGCCTCTTCAGTGAGTTTCGAATCGAGGGCGCCAAAGTCACCGTCGGTGGGCCGGAGTCCGTCACAAAGGTCGTTGCAGATTTCTCATGAGTTCAAGTCTGAGGCGGTGGCCACGTGGTCCGGGCTCCCATTGATAGCGCGATAATCACGATCAAGAATAGTGAATAGATATTTTGTTTCCTGATAGAGAATTTTGCTCTGTGTATCACAATTCCCTTTTAGTTTTATTGAAGCAAAAAAAAAAACAATAATAATCAAATCAACGCACAGTGCCCGGGGCGAAGCGAAGGAGAAGTTTTTAGGTCAGGTCTCCTGATGGTAGTTGTCGTCCGAGGCCAATAGAAATCCTTAGTACATGAATGACAGAAAGCAAGAAAGGTGACAGAGATTGTTATTCTTCCACAACAACAAAAGCTCCATTTGGCACAATGGTGACAGTCTTGAACGCGGTGGTCATGAAATGTTGTTCATGAACGCCCCATGTCACCTAAGGATCTTCGTCAACTTTTATGTTAAAACTAGTTTTTTGTTAATTATCTTGTCAAACATATATTCTATAATAATAATATTTTTGCCCAACTTCACCGTGGCGAAAAAAAGTCGTGCCAAACGATGCCCAAATTTAATCAAATGGGGAAGATTCTAAAAAAAAATAGATAATTTGGTGAATGCAATGATTAGTGTTTAAGTGCACTAGAAGTGTTTCTCTCTAAACCGCATATAAGGCAGTACTTGTGCCGATAAGATGCATACCATTATTTATTCTTCAAGTTGATAATAGATTCCGAACTATTATATAAAAGTCAAACAGTGCTCTTAAAGTCAAAAGTTCATGAAAGTAAACAGTCCTATTGTATTCCCACTAGCTCGTGCAAAAAGAAGGAAAAAAAAGGTGATGTTAAAGACACATAGTCTTCGATTTGCGCACGTCAATACTATGTGCATCCATTGAAATTTTATGTGCACATCAATGCTATGTGCACTCAGTTGACTTTTTCAATTTTTTAATTACAATATTTGTCTTTTCTTTCGCAATTCATAACATAAAATTTAAATAATAAAATATGTACAAAAAATAAAATTACTCAAGCATTCATCAAGTTTAATCAAAATATGTTAAAGTAGTAGTTCATACTTACGAAAATGAAAACAATAATATTGAGATAACAAGATTATCCAAAATCATATTGACAACATTTTAAGGCAAATTTGACAAAAATCCTTCTCATCTCCCATAGTCAAACTCTCGCATTTACGCAGAGATGTATAGCATGTCGTATAAGGATGGACAAAAATCCCTCTCATCTCCCAAAGTCAAACTCTCACATTTGCACAGAGATGTATAGCATGTCAAACTCTCGCATTTGCACAGAGATGTATATCATGTCAAACTCTCGCACTTACGAGTTGGATGCTCAACTCTTACATTCTAGGTCTTGCACAAGCGGTTATATTATCAGTCCGTTGAATTGTAACAATAAAGCCAATTCTTCTTGCAACATTACGAGTCCACTCAAGCAAATTTTCTTTGCTTGTAAAAATAGTATCTGTGATGAATTCATGCCCAACGTTTACAGATGCAAACTTTTCGGAAGAGTCATTTGTAGTTATTGCTAAATCAGAACTCATTATTATCACAAGCTAATAATAACCCCTAAATAAAAAAAACACAAAATAAAACGACACATAAAACACCACCCAACCTCTATGGATGCAAACAATCAAACATGCAATACAAAGTTCTGAAAATAATACCTAAGTTGTAGACGAAGAAGACACCAAGTCACGGTATGGTTGAAGAAGAACACTCCAAATCAACATTAGTTGGGAGAATCCACTGAAAAAAAATCAAAATATATCACTGGGGAATCAAAAAGACCCCAAAACATCAAATATCTAAAAAAATTTCTCCCAATCGAAATACCTTCATTGGAGGAGAGACCAGATGTGCAAGCTCCAAAACAGTAATTCCAAAAGAACAAATGTCCACCCTGCAGAAATATATGTCAAAACTGTAGAACCGAAAGAGACATTAATGGCAGGAATCGGGAGGTATCAGTGGAGGTGACATTGCCCTAAATAGTAAGGGTTATTTTTTTGATGTTAGGGAGAAACCAAAACATTAATGGCGGGGAAGAGAGAATCAGGATTACGTCGGAGGAGAAGGGTTTCGTCGGAGGAATCAGAGGTGGGGAGGGGGGAGGTTTCGCAGGATGCAATCAGGAATAGGAGAGTCAAATATCGAGAAGGGGGAGGCAAGCTCAATGCTTCGGCTTTAGTTTATGGGTGAGGTTTAGAAAACCTAAATTATTAAGGGTTATTTTTTTGATGGGTGTGCATATAGTCGAAAATGGTGTGTCTTTAACACCACCCAAAAAAACTGTAGTAATTTTCTTCAATTTTAAATCTACTCTCTATTGTAAGGCTTAATTTACAAAAAAGTAGATAATGAACTCGTGGAACATTGAAGAAAACTTAATGCGGGGGAAGAAGAATATGAAACCTTCAGCTGTTGATGTTTTCTCTGAATACAGATATATAGACGGTTTTTTAAGTCCACGATCACTCTCTCTATATGGTGGATGATGAATATATAAGTTGTTGAACTTAGGAATCAAATATCCCACAATATATAAATATTTATAGATGTGACGTCATCATTTACATTCATACTAATAACACTTTGAATAGTCATCATTAATGTAACAATCGCGTCGCGAGGTTAAATGAGTTTGGTGTGCGGTTAACACCCTGGGCTAGGGTTTTCATATAAAAACCTAAACCTAACCCTCCCCCCTCTCTCAACCGCATTCCCCCTCCCGTCTCCTGATCCCGCTATCTCTCTCTCTCGGTCTTCTCTCTTACGTGGTGCAGTTGTCGCCTCTCTCGTTTTCCCTCTCCCTCTCGATCTATCTCTCTCCCTGTCTCTCGGCTTATCTATCACGCGCAACCCAAGCGCCACTTGAAGGAGCAATCAGAGCCCTCTCCCTCTCTCCCGTCGCCGTCGATAGGAGGTGTCGAAACGCCTTTCCTTGTCTCGGCCGCCGCAAGTAAGGAGAAGCCCCTCCCGAGCCCCTTGTTCCTCCTATTTTGGGAGTAAGCTAGGGCAGAAGCTGGCCTAGGAGGTCCCGATTTCCTCTCTTCTATCACCTAGAAGATGCTACCTGAGCCTCCTCCCTCCTCCTTTCTCTGTCCAGGCCGCCGCAGACAAGGGAAGGTTGACCCTCTCTAGTGTGGGTGTTGTTAGTTGCACAGCCAGGAAGAAGAGCCTTAGGGCTCAAGTTTGGCCGACCAAGAGGAGGGGAGATCTTGAGTGGTCTTTTTGTAGCTGGAACCGTTGTGTCATCCGTGCATGGACAGCCGCTACGAAGGTCGTCTGGGACCGAGCCATGCCTCAGAAACGCGAGTCAAGGGTAATGACTTTTCTTCTTGGGCAGGTGAAACCCTTAATTAGCATATTTGCCTGGAAGTCCCTCTCCACGGACGGGTGGGGGAAGCGTGCTCTCCGACGGGTCGATGTTTACATCCCCACTATTATTTGCATTAGCACCCGAAAGTGCGAGTACAGTTTAGGTATGTTGTGTGAAGCCCATCCGGACATATTGGTTTGGATTGATGATGTTCTGGGGTTCCCAGAGAAGACTCCGTGGAAGTTGAATATTTCAGAATGAGGGTCTGCCCGGGGCGACAGTTAGTACTGGAGGTGTGCTTAAGGAAACACCCTAATGTTTGCACAAAGTCGTTGGATCGTCCACATTAACTCCCGAGGAGTTTTGTCTTGTTTGTACGAAGCCCGTCTCTCGGAGACCGTATGGCTAGTGTGTGGAATTGTGCGCCTTGAGTGTGCAACTCAGGTGGCCGCGAGTGCCACCCTTGTTACATAACAATCGGTTGTGTAGGCGATAACAGGCAAGAGGAGGTTGACCCGCGTCGTGCGTGTTGGGTACGACGATTTGAGCAACGGGCTTGACTGAACTGTACCTGCACTATGTGATTTAGTTTGACTACCTAAGGAAACTGGTGGGTTGCGAAAGACATAGGAGAGAGCCGAGGACCTTGAGTCACGGCTAACAAATGCTCAATGTGTTGTCATTCAGTCCAGGACTGAGGATGGTGGTGGGACCCAGGGAAGTCCGGTACACCGATAAGGTGACCTGAGTGCACGAGACGTTGGGTCGGTTGCGCCAACGTTTGTTATGTTTGGTGATTGAATGACACATTCTAGCTTTATGTAATTATGCTAATCTGTTTGTAGGGAAGAAGCACCGCCACCGGCACGTCTACTGAAATTGAGTGAACAGTAAGTTGAGACTTGGTTAAGTGTTGCGGTCTCGGTTTTCTTGTCTGCGTGGTTTGAAAAAAGTTAACTGATTGTTGTTTGCAGGTTGTACAACTAGCACTGTGGAGCCAGGAGTTTGGTTCTGACTTCGGTCAGGTTCAGTGAAGCTTGTGGTTTGCAATCGGCGGTATCAATAGGTCGCTTCTGCGGCTTGTCAGTTTTCTCGTCTTCAACTTTTCCATGTTCAATAACCTGTCCGTCGGACTCGGCGGTTAGGCGGTCTGTTATTCAGTTCGGCAGCAGCTTGCAGTAGTCAGCGAATAACGGTGTGTCCGCGCGACCTCGCGGTCTCGGCAGACTCTGTGTTCTATTCGTGATCTAGCAGCAATTCGAGCGGTCTCGGCGGTCTCTGTTTTCTGTCCGCTCGGATTGTTTTTTGTAATCCTTTCTATTTTCCATTATGTACTGGCAAAATCATGTCTCGCCATGTATACCTCGCCCTATAAAGAAGATAATAAAATTTGATCTACTTGTGCCTTTTGTTTGCATCTAGTGTTTGAGCTTGCTTTTTGTTTCCGCTTGATAAATGTGTGATCTTGATTGCTCTGAAAATATCAATTTGGCGTCAGACTATCTCGTTGATCATCTTTAGCGAAAATTTTAACAACTCCGACTGTCACAGTGCAGCTTCACCGCTTCTTGAGAAATCCTGAGTTATTTGGCGAGACCTTTGAGCCAGATGATCTTCATTTGCTGCTTCCACTGCTACAATATACTCCGCCTTCATCGTAGATAGAGTCACGATGTCTTGAAGAGTGGCTTTCCAACTAATGGGACCTCCACCTAGAAGGAAGATATACCTGGAAGTAGATCTTCTCCTAACGAGGTCGCTAGCGTAGTCAGAATCAACATAGCTCTCTAGAGCACTGACATCCTGGCTCCTTTGGAACACTAAGCCGACATCTGGAGTTCCTCTCAAATACCTTAGGATCCACTTGACGGCTTCCCAATGTTGTCACCCTGGATTCCCCATGTATCTGTTGACAATGCTCATAGCCTGAGTGATATCTGGTCTCGTGCAGATCATCGCGTACATCAAGCATCCTACCACACTGGCGTATGGTACGCTAAGCTTCTTCTGGCATTTCTCCTCAGTGTTTGGACACTGTTGAGATAATAATCTGAACTGTTGCCCCAGAGGAGTCGTGACTACCTTGGAATCCATCATACTAAATTTCTTCAGAACCTTCTTGATGTATCCAGTCTGAGAAATCCAAAGCATGTCGCGCTTTCTGTCCCGCTTGATCTCCATCCCAAGGATTTTCTATGCATGATCAAGATCTTTCATTTCAAAATTCAACATGTAGCTTCTACTTCAGTGATTGAATTTCACGTGCTGACTTACAAGCAATTAGCATGTCGTCGACATATAGCATCAGAATCAGAATGTCCCCATTAGCCAGGAACTTGTAGTAGACACAGCTGTCGTATTTCCCCCTGTTGAAACCATGTGAATCCATGAATGTGTCGAACCTCTTGTTCCACATTCTCTTAGCCTGCTTCAGACCATAGAGGGATCTTCTTAGGTTTCACACCTTTTTCTCATTACCGGGTTGAATGAACCCCTTAGGCTGCAGAATGTAGATTTCCTCTTCTAAGTTGCTGTGAAGAAACGTCATCTTCACGTCCATTTGCTCCAGCTCCAAGTCCCACATCACTACTATAGCAAGTAACACCCATATGGAATAGTGCTTCACCACGGGTGAGAAGATTTCGTCGAAATCAACTCCTTTCTTCTGCACAAATCCTTTTGCAACGAATCTGGCCTTATACCTCCATTGGTCCTTTCCAAATGTGGACTCCTTCTTCCTGAACACCCACTTGGAGCTGATTGCATTAGCTCCTTTGGGTAGACTAACCAGCTCCCAAGTCTGGTTCTTCTGAAGTGATTTCATCTCTTCCTTCATCGCAACTTGCCACTGAGAGTTGTCACTGCTCTTCATAGCTTCTTGATAAGACTCAGGGTCTGAGGAGATCACCTGAAAGGCATGTGCTATAGTGTCTTGTAGCCTGAGAGGCAGTCTGACCTCTCTTTTTGCCCTTTTTCTGGCAATAGAGTACGGTTCCACTTCAGTAGGTTGCATAACATTAGCATCCTCTGGGTCGGAGGAATCACCATGGTCATCAGCCTGGTCACTTCCTTCCAGCTCCACCTCCATGGGTGTGACTGGAGTCTTCTCCAGCTCTTTAGACTGATGCTGAGACTTCTTCAGCATAGAAGCCTCATCGAAGATCACGTTATGCCTGACCTCCACCTTATTAGTGTCATGTTCCACAGCTTGAATCCCTTCGTGTCGGCCTTTCGGCCCAGATAGATGCACTGTCTGGACTTAGCATCCAGTTTCATCCTCTCAGAGTCTTGTACAAGGGTGTACACAGGACAATCAAAGATGTGGATATCAGAATAGTCAGCAGAAGTACCTGACCAAACTTCCTATGCAGACTTCAGATCTAGTGACATTGATGGAGATTGATTCACCAGATAACATGTCGTATTGATTGCTTCGGCCCAGAAAGACTTAGGTAGGCCAGCAAATAGATGCATACACCGAGCTCTCTCCAGCAGCATCCTATTCATTCTTTCTGTGACGCTGTTTTGTTGCGGTGTGTTGGGAATAGTGAGATGGAGAGTGATGCTCTCCTGATTGCAGTATGCCTGGAACTCCGCTGAGGTGTATTCACCGCCATTGTCAGATCTGGGGTATTTCACTCTTTTCCTGGTCTGCTTCTCCACTTTCGTCTTCCAGATTTTGAACTTCTCAAAGACTTCAGATTTATACTTCAAAAAATAAATCCAGACCTTCCTTGAGAAGTCATCGATGAAGGTCACGAAGTATCTGGCGCCTCCAAGCGAAGGCTCTGGGGCAGGCCCCCAAACGTCCGAGTGTATAAACTCCAGTGCCTACTTACTTCGCTTTGTTGATGTTACGAATTTTACCTTGCACTGCTTCCCGAGAACGCAGGTCTCGCAGAAGTCAAACTTACACGTCTTGACCCCTTTCAGTAAGCCCTTCTTGTGAAGCTATATCAGTCCTCTCTCGCTCATGTGGCCAAGCTTGGCATGCCACAGTAGAGACGAGTCATCATCTGACGTCGCAACAACTGCTGTATCACCAACAATTGTGGTGTCAATCAGTTTGTAGAGAGCACCAGAGCGCTCTCCTTTCATAACCACCAAAGCGCCTCTTTTGACCTTCAGATATCCGCCTTAATCTATGTAAGAGTATCCGGCCTCCTCTAGAGTACCAAGGGAACTGAGACTCTTCCTCAGATCGAGCACGCGCCTTACATCTGTAAGGGTTCTGATTGTTCTGTCGAACATTTTTATTCGGATGCTGCCGATCCCGTGCATTTTGCATTCTGAGTCATTTCCAATCAAAACACGACCGTCGTCACATTGCCTGAATCTAGTGAACCATTCTATGTTCGGGCACATGTGATACGAGCATCTTGTATCCATGATCCAAGTGTCTGTGGAGTCGAGGGTAGATTGAACACAGAGAACGTCAGCATCGCTCTGTGGGTCTGAAGCCACATTCGTCTGCTGTGGTGCCAGATTCTTCTCTTTCGCCTTTTTCTTCAGACAGTTGTTTTTCCAGTGCCCTTCTTCTTATCCCTGGACTTGGACCTAGGTCGATTGACCTTCTTCCCTCTGTCTCTCGATCTCCCTCTGACCGGTCATTTGTTCTTTATGAACAAACCCTCGCTGGTGCTAGGGCCAGATTTGCTCCTCATTTCATTTGAGAACAACGTCGTCATCACCTCCTCCATCTTAAGTGTATCCATTTCGTAGAGAATGGTGGTAACCAGATGGTCATAGTACTTTGGTAGGGATAATAGTAATAGAAGAGTCTGGTCTTCTTCTTCGACCTTCACGTCCATGCTCCGTAGCTGAGAGATGAGTTTGTTGAACACATTCACATGTTCCAGCAACTGATTGCTCTCGGACATTCTCAGACTGTACAATTGTCTCTTCACGCAGAGCTTATTCGTGAGAAACTTAAACATGTACAGTTCCTCAAATCTCTTCCATAGGTCTTCTGTAGTCTCAGCGTCGACTACGTATACATGACCTCATCGGCTAGACTTAACTGAATCGTGCTGATGAACTTCAGATCCAGTTCTTCCCATTCGTCATCCTTCTTTTCGGAATTCTCCTTGTCGAGGAGTGCCTTGTGGAGACCTTGCTGAAAGAGAACCGCCTTGATCCGCTTTTGCCATAACCCGAAGTCGATTTTGTCGTCGTACTTCGAAATCTCGAATTTTGCTACCATTATTTTGCTCGCAGAGCTGCTGGGCAATCTTAATAATGTTCACGGACCAGGTCTGAGAAGATAGAGAGCGGACTGATGTCGTCACCTACTGTTGACCCAGATCTAAAACCGGAATGTCCAGACGATCACCCCCACAGAACCTCCCTCTGATACTAATTGTTATGCAATCGGACCGAGTACCGCGGTAGCTCAACGAAATATTAATCGAGCACAAGCAATAGCGCAAAATATAAACAGAGCGAGATTTCAAGCACACACAGACGACAAACAAAATTTACGTGATTCAGAGATGAGCTCCTACGCCCACGGGGAGAGGGTGTCGGAAAAATATCCACTATAATCAAGGAGTTACAGATTACAGGGGGAGCAGTAAGATTTAACAGAGAAATAAAATATGGCCACTGGTTCTTCAATGTTTGGATCGGTCACTGCAAGGATCGGCCACTAGAGCCACTGCCTGGACCAACCGCCCGATGCCGCCGCTGGATTGATCGCCTGAATCCTATCCCATCTGGGCTGGCGCCGCCAGATGTTTTTCCCTCCTGGATCACGCCACCTGAGGCCTATCCTACCTAAACTTGACCAGTAACCACCGCTGCAGACGGGAAGGCCTGAAGTCGCCTGGACAGAGAAGCCATGTCGCCTTCCTGAGTCGATCCCGCCTGGACCGACCGGAAACTGCCACTGCAGCCTGCCGCCACCGCGTGCTTGAGCCTCCTGCACCGACAAGGTCTACCCGATAGCCTCTCTCAAACCCTGATTTATTTCTCTCTAATTGCTTCTCTGCATTAAACACCGAGCCCGGCTCCCTTTATATAGATGTCATTACCTATCCTAAATTAGTAGACTACCCCCAGTTAGGAATAAGCCAAAATAAAAGCTACCGATCAAAATTGATCCTCCTAAAGATTTTCCAAAAACACGGATCACCCAATTTAGGTATTACTTGATCCCATGTATCGGTGAGGTGTCATCAATCCAACAACCCCATTGTGGATAATTGCAGCATTAACATTGGACATCGATGAATGCCCTCTCAACATTTTTGATGCATTTGTCGTTTGGTTGATTTCAGCAGAGCCTATACCAGCATGCAACAAAGTAGCAAAGCAAAGCCTATTTTCCATTTGTATGTGTGCTGCTATTGTGCTATTTGTACTCAGATAAATTAGTGGTATTCCTTTTGTAAGCATATTAATAATTTTCATTTTGTTGTTGATTAGCTTGAACATGAAGTGTCTAAATTTTGGAAAAAGAGAGTTGGCTTTGTTTTCAACTTAATTTAATGTGGTTTAATTCATTAGTTGCCAAGCTAGTGCTTATTCAAGACTCTCTTGAGAGAAAAGTTGGAGCCCCTTTTATTTAAATCTTCCATTTTAATGGACCAAAAGGCTCAACACATCTTCTACTTAAATCTTCATAGCATATTCTCACTTAAGCTTAGCATAAGTAGAAAACCAAATAGCCTTAAAAACCCAATTGCACATTGAGCTATCAAATTAAGAACACATTCGTTTAAGCAAAATGTTAAGAGATTCTATTCTTCTTATCCATTTACTTTTACTTGTGCTAATATTTGTTTTTAAATTTTTGAATTTAAAAAAATTATAAATAATCTAAATCTTTTATTTGGTGACCGGATCAGATAAAAATTCTGGGTCCATCACTGCATGAAGATATTGACATGAGAGTCTTTCACCAATAACATGAGTTTATTATATTTTCAAATGATGGAATTGTTTAAAGTACTATTTATATAATTTATGTTCTTTAACTTGCTTTGGGGACACGTTTCAATATTTTATTGGATAATAATTAGTTGTATACATCATTATTATTTCCATCTAGCACTTTAGGAGGTCACATGGTTGAGTTTTCAGAAGAATGCTTTGTGATTTTCACAGCATACTGAGTTATTTATAAAATGAATATTATTTTAGGGTTCTTGAGAATATTAGATGAAGTTGAACACCTCTTCATCTTATAACAATTACAATTTGTTCATCTAATGAAATGACCTACAAACAGACGGTCCGATCTTCTCGAGGTAAATCTTGTGTTTTCAGTGTTTATTTATCTTACGTTTTTTGCTTGATTCCAACAACACGAAATCATTCTACCACATAATATGTGGATTCTAGTCGTTATGAACATGTCATCATTTTGCCACATAAACGCACTTCGGCAAACAAAGCATCGATCATGGAAAGGTCCCACAACAAGGATGAAATGTAGAAAAACTCTACTTTGCATTTTACTCGAACCCATAACCTCAAGACCACGCGGCAAAAATATAAAGAATAGAAAATGATTTATAAATAAAAAAAGTATATATTAAGTAGAAGAAAATTATTTAATTAACAAAAAGTATAAATTTACAACCCTCATGCCTCCTAAATTAAATTTTGAAAGGCTAAATAATATTGCATTTAAATCATTTATAAATTCTCCAAATTTTGTGATTAAGGGGGTTGCTTTGTTAATTAATCCACTAGTACTTATTATTCTAACTTATCATTATGCAAAGATTTGACTTGAATAGAAGATAAGCCATGATTCTCTCCTACTATTCTCCTCATACAATAATATATTACACACATATATGTAAATGGAGTGCAAGTTTTACAATTGTAAAATTTAAATTAATAATATGAATTGAAGAAGGTAAATTGGATTTATGTTTTGTTATGTAAATAATTAATATACAACAATAATATATAAAAAATGGATTGTTAAAGTGCAGTTTACGATATATTAATTATAATATATTTTTCATACGGAGCTTGGAATGGTAGCCATAAAAACTAAAAATAATAATAAAACAAAAATAGTGGTTGGAGGATTCTTGGTGCGTTGCACGAGGAGAATCAAACAATAAAGTGGTGTGTATTAATTATAATTAGACAAAGCTCACACACGATGATGAGAATCAAACTCATGACCTCAGCTTACCCAATTGGGCCAAGCCACATTGGCAAAATAATACTTCCATTTGGTGATATTCGTCCCTCCAATGAAATTTTGAGAATAGAATTAGGTGATTCCTGTCTGCAAATCTATTTTGGATATGTGCAGTTTTTAAGGCGATTGTTAACCGCAATCCGTTATTGGCTAGTCGCACCCCAAAATCTCCTAACTTTTCACGCCTTTTCTAAATAGGCCTTGTACATGCAATTTCAGTAAAAGATTTCCATACGAAAGTTGTAGATCTCGACGAGATCTACAATTTTCGTGTTGAACACTTTTCCTGAAATTGCATGTACAAGGCGTATTTCTGAAAGGCGCAAAATCTGTGCAAATTTTCAAAGTAGGCCTTGTACATGCATTTTTAGGAAAAGTGATCAACACGAAAGTTGTAGATCTCGACGATATCTACAACTTTAGTGTTGAGCACTTTTCCTAAAATTTCATGTACAAGACGTATTTCGAAAAGGCATGAAAAATTAGGAGATTTTGGGGTGCGACTAGCCAATAACTGGTTGCGGTTAAGAATTGCCTATTTTAAGTGGAGATCTAAAAAGTATAAGAGCGGGCCAATCTGTTAAATGCAGACTAATATCAATTCATTCAATGGTCAAATTTTAGAGGGTCGTAATTTTCAATCTGCTCAACAAAATTTGAATTGAATTAATAAATTGGTTTTGCACATCTCCAAACTATGTACGTAACAATCACCTAAATTAAGGCAATGTTATTGATAGGGGGCTTCATAATTTATTGGGATTATGGGCTGCAGAAAGCCGGAATTCTCACAATCTTCACTAACTTAGTCGGGAAAATGAAGGCTAAGTGGTGTTGATCAAGCCTACCTCACTAACGCCATGACCGCCCGACCGCCCAACCGCCTAGTCACGCGCACAACTCCATGGTAGGCGGCCATACTAATGCCCGCCATCGCACGACCGGCCATTCAATGTCGCTTGCCCGACCCGCCTGCCACTGCGCTGGCACAAGGCCGCAAGGTCGGCCAACGGCTGGCCGGATGGGCCCTGTGCTGCCTAACCTCTACCATCTAATTAATTTGATCACGTAACAACCACACCCCATGATGCACATAACAACCCAAATATTATGGGGGTGCGTATAATCGAATCCCTGTAATAGGTGTGCACATAACCGATCGTGTAAATATACGCATAATAAAACATAAGATATGGAGGTGCGTATAACAAAATTGGGCATAAAGGACTGCGTGTAAAAACTAATATGGTTATGGTGTGCAAATAATAGTATCTGTCATAGGTGTGCGTACAACACAAACCGGTTAGAGTGTGTAAATAATCACAAGACTACACATAATGGGCACATAAATTGGTTACGGTGTGCGGATAACCACAAAAACTACTCAAATGGGCACATAAATTGTTTACGGTGTGCGGATATCCGTAAAACTACCCTAACCATTTATTTACGGAAATGTCACCATCAAAACCTATAAAAGAGCCCCTAGGCACTCCTTTCATTTCATCTAATTTTCTACACAGTAGAGAGCTCCAGAAGAAACCTTCGATCTCCTTGTGAGCTCGAAGGAAGATCTTTGAAAACTTTCGAAGATCTTTTGAAGATCTCCCAACAACATTTGAAGCTTGGCCAGTTCATTAGGTTGGAATTGAAATTCAATTGACAATTTCAATTCCAGCGTTTGGTAGACATAAAAATATCACGGAATTGGAATACATTTTAATTCGCATAGAAATTGGTTATAAAGAAAAAACGGCTCCATCAATTCGATCTGACCTCGCGAGATCTTCATTCGCAATTTCCACCCCTATCGGTGCACCCCAGTCTCTCGAAAAAAGACCTCGACAACAACTCTGTTGTTCGCCTTGAGGTGCATTTTTTGCCCAATAGCGATTTTTTCTACGGGGAGACCTTTTCTGCCCGGACGCAAATATTTCGCCAAGTCACGCATTTTTCGCCCAAAATTTCTTCGTACGGGAGCGCATTTTATGCCCAGCTGCGATTTTTTGGCCGGGGCCAGAGTTTTTTTTGCCTGAACGTATTTTTTGCCTCTGGATGAAAATATCGCGTTCGGGCGAAAATTCACGCTCGTGCTAAAAATTCTAGCCCGTGCGAAAATTTTGCACCCGGGCAAAAAATTCGTGTCATGGCGAAAATTTCGCTTCCAGACAAAAAAATCGCATCTGGAAGAAAAAAACGCACTTGAGCGAAAAATGCGCTCCCAAGCAAAAAATGCGCGATCGGGCGGAAAAATGCGTGCCCGGGAAGAAAAATGCTCCACGGGACGAAAAATGTGCGCTCGAGCGAAAAATGCGTGCCTGGGTGAAAAATAAGTGTCCGTGCGAAAATTGCCCGCATGAGCGAAAAATGTGCGCCCAGGTCGAAAAATGTGCGGCCGGGCAGAAAAATATGAGCCCGGACGAAAAAATGCAAGTGTGGGCAAAAAAATGAGCAATCGAGCGAAAAATGCACGTTCGGGCGAAAAATCTGCGCTCGGGCAGTTAAATGCGCTCCCGGGTGAAAATTGCGCGTTCGGGCAAAAAATTCTAATATGCAGTCAAACAGTGAAATTATTAATTACAATTTCTTTGATATAATTCCTGCATTCAACCGAACAACAGAATTAGAACTGACTTCAATTTCAAATCGAGCGGGAATTGAAATTGAAGTTAATTCGAATTCATACATCTCAATTCCTGCGAAACGAACAGAGTCTTAGGGATTTCACCGCGCACATTGCACCTCGCACACATTATACTCCATGCATATTGTGCTTCGCGCAAATTGTGCCCTGCACACTGCAACGAACACATCGCACTAGACTCCTTCGCTCGCAACCTGAGACAAGCCGCAGATTCAAGATCGCGCTGAGCGCGCGGCTTTCACTTCTGACCACCAACCGAAGACTCTATAGAGCAGCAAGCACGACATTCCCCACTGTAACAGCTTAGAAAGTACTTAGCTCCACGAGTGATGGTCTGTCACCCTTTGAGCTTCTTACCATTTTCTCTTTACAACGGTGACGAGAGGTGGTCTGTCACCCTCAAAGTTTCTTTCCCTTATCTCTCTCTACAATCGTGACGAGATGTGACCTATCACCCTCGGAAATTCTTTCCCTTTTTGTTAGGGGCCTGGTACGACACCCACAAGCGCAGCTGCAAATATACAGGATAACAAAAATACAAAAATAGCAATAATCAGCAAACACGCGGATATCCATAACCACGCAGTATATATATCACAATATTTTCAAAACATACAATAGTAGGAGAAATGCATGATCTGATAAAGAGCACCACAGTGGAATTAGATACCTCCACCCGCTGAGATAGAACAATACTTACTGCAGTCCGTTGAACAACGGACGCATAAGATTCACGCATGAAGCTTCGTCGTCGAACGACGACCAACCTGAAACCACCACCAGAGAGAAACACTGTCCAGGACGACTGCACTTGTGCACTTCTCCAACACCTCGTCACTTCTCCTCCAACGACCAAAACGCCCAAATCAGTCTTCTGGATGCACACCATGTCGACAAAGGTGGATCACAACTTTCTCCTACCGGTTGTAGCGCTCCCACTTCCAGAAGCACTGCCAAGAACTGGATAGCCCTCCTTCCTTCTCCGCCACAACATTGTCACCCTTCAGGAAAGACAGAGTATAGCACCCCCCCCCTCCAATGACGGTGGAAGATGGTGGCAGAGAGGACTACGACCGACGAGAACAAGAAGACCCATGTCGGTGGCGCTCATCTTCCCGAGATCTGGAGGCTCCATCGGCTTCGCACGTCCGTCGTGAGAAGGGGCAAAGGGGCGGCTCTCGTGAATTTCTGTCGGGGCTTACCTCCAGGCGGCTTTTTGGCACTTTGCACCCTCTAATTACCTGGTTTTGGCACTTTGTATCCCCAAAGTTTAAAATTGGCAGATTGCACCCCCGAATTCATAAATTCTGGCACTTTGCACCCCATGACCGATTTTTGAGGGGTATTTAGGTCCGGCTCATCTCCAAATTTAAACTTTGGCACTTTGCACCCCAAACTTTTTTTTAGCTTGTTAAAAATGTGTAGAAAATTTTATATGGAAAGTTAATTTCTCATCATGCCGCTTTTTCTTAATAATAAACCCGTTGGAAAAATTAATTATCAATTACAGTGTGCAAATAGCTAAAAAAAGAAGTCCGGGGTGCAAAGCGCCAAAATGGCTTTTTGGAGAGCAGCCAGACCTAAATACCCCTCAAAAATCGGTCATGGGGTGCAAAGTGCCAGAATTTATGAATTTGGGGGTGCAATCTGCCAATTTTAAACTTTGGAGGTGCAAAGTGCAAAAAACCGATAATTGGGGGGTGCAAAGTGCCAAAAAGCCCCTCCAGGCAGTGTTATTCTGGGTTATAAAACCTAGATCTCAATAGATCTAAAAAAACAAAACCGGATTCGGATCTATTTTGGATCCGTATCTGAACCAACAACCCAAAAAACCACCACCTTGGTTCGAGATTTGGAGTCATCGCATGCCTGAAGCACTAACTGCACTAAGCACTGTCTACACATAGCATTAACTACGCATAACAACATTGCAATGAGCATCGCCGCAAAGACCTAAGACGTTAGCCGACCTACTTCAGTCGACTCATCCCTACTCAAGCTCAACCCCTGAATGTCGACGCAATTGGATTGCTAGATCTGACTCGCCTAGCGAGACTACCAGAAGGGCAATCCCCTGCACCATCGACCATTTGCTATGTAGGTCACATAAATCATGGGCACGGTTGCAGTATGGAGGCCGGTGGTCCGTTACAGTATCGAGGTCGGGCGGTCTGTTGTTGTTTGGGGGTTGTTCGGTCTGGCGGTTTATCTCAGCGGCTTGTCTGTCGGGCTGTTACTGTTTGGTATCCGGCGGTCTGCCAGTTTATCTCAGGTGACTTGGAGACCGGCAGTTTAGCGGTCTCCTGTGGCGGCTTGTTCTCTGTGGCAGCTTGTTCTCTCTTTCTGGTGGTTGTCGATCAGTTAGCTTATTTATCTAACCGCGCGACTTGTTAGGTTTGTTTATTTGTAAATCCGCATATACTTGTAATTATTTAGTCTCACATTTCTTATTTGTAATCTTTCTCATCTCCTTCATTCTATAAAATGGAGGCTATACCTTTGTAATACACACCATTTTTGGATAATAAAATTTTGTTACTCGAATTTTTCAGTCTACTTGTTTTCTGTTCGCACATGGTATCAGAGGACTCGATCTTTTCCTCCTGATTCGGTGAGTTTTCTCTGTCTGTGCGACCTGTCTGCGCAGCTTGATCCTTTCTTCTCGCGACCTGTCTTCGCGACTTGCTTCTTCCACCTGTTTGTGCACTGTTCGTGTGGCTTCTTTCTCTCCTTGTCGTTGCCCTTGGTGTGCGCGACCTCTCTGATTCCCCTTTCTTCTCGCCGCGACCTGTTCTTAAGTCGTCGCGACCTGTTTTTCTTGCCTCTCTCTACTCCAATGGGGCTCAGAGGTCTCACATCTATACTCCATATGCGGACCTCTTTGCCCGTCCCTTCATATCTCCTACCGCTGCTTACTAACAAGTTCAGGTTCTCCGAGCTGAAATTCACCAGAATTGCCCCTTCTATGCGGATCTGGCTGAGTAACACGAACACTTCCAGGAGATTCTAGTTGTGTTTTATCTTCTGCGACTTCCAGAGTCTTATGACCTGATCCGTCAACAGATCCTTGGCGAGACGGAGTCTCCTACCCAGGATATCACTGCTGCCCGCATAGTCGCGGTTACCTCTCTGCTACAACGTTCGATGTTATCCTCCCCTCCTCAACCGGATAACTAAGCTCACCAAACTCAGCGAAGTAGCTCTAGTGGCCGCAACCACCCATTCGGCGAATGCGATGCTTCCCGCTTTCTCTATTCTCACTGTGGCCGCACCGGCCACACGGTTGATCGTTGCTGGAAGAAGCATCCTCATCTTCGACCAACTGGGGATGCTTCCACCTTCTCTTTGAAGTCGTCCGCCTCCGTGGTCACGTCCTCGGGTAGTGCCCACGTCGCTACTCAAGGTAAATGCCAGATCGACTCTGGTGCTACCAATCATATGACCGACAATCCGCAATGTTTTTTCTCTCCTAGTACAGCATGCATGATCGGTTGCCCCAGGTCTTTATTGCGGACGGCTCTCCCTCACCGGTCAATGGAACGGGAGTGGTTTAAGTCACTCCGTCTCTTCGCTTGGCGGACACCCTCTACGTGTCCAAGTTCCCTTGCAATTTGTTATTTGTTACTTCTCTTTGCAAGAAACTACAATGCTCTGTCACATTCACTTCTACTACTTGTTATTTCCAGGATTCGGGCTCCAAACGGATGATTGCTACTGAGACTGAGAGCGGTGACCTCTACTTCCTTGACAACGTTTCCATATTGTCCGCCTTCTCCTCCTCTTATACTGACCTTCTCCAATATAAACAAAGCAATAAAAAAATGAGAAATAATGAGTATGTCATTTCTCCAATATGAAACTACAACAACAAGGCCATGAAAAATTTTTTTCTTTTATAAACTTGGCCAAACATAAACTTTTTGCATTCATCATTTTTTTTTTTGATTTTGTAATGATATATATATATATATATTTCTCTTTCTCAATTTTTTCCTTTTGAATAACATTTGATAAGAAAGCTCCAAAAATAAGCTTGAGAATTTCCTATTCATTTCAAAAAGAATACCCTTCCCACAAAAATAATTTTTAAGCTCAAATTTATAGTGCAAAAATAGGAAAGATATTTGGCTTTGGTGAACATAATGAAATGAAAGGTGGAGCTAAAAAACAAAGAAAAAAGGAAAAGGCCCAAAATTGTTTTGCAAGGGTTTTGTTTTTGGTGGGCAAGAAAAGCTCAAACTATTCAAATGGTGGCCTAAATCATTTCTAAAGAACGTAAAAACGGCGCAAATGATTCGAGAGTAGCTTGGTACAAGTTCTAGACACCAAGAAAGACTACTTCGCAAATGAAAAAGAGCTAATGATACCTAGCAACCATTCGTAAGCAACTAACCGAATAAAAAGACATAACTACAAATTGCTACTTATAACGTAAAAAACGGATGCCTATATTTAAGAAAAAGAAACTAGTAGAACTAAACTATGCTAAAATGATAAGTTTAGAAAACATTTTCAAAGGAGTCTACATAGAACTACAAAAACCGCACGGGCCTACACTTCACTAGAAGAAACATAAAAATAAAGATAGAAATAATTTTAGGTTTTGTTTTTCAAATAGATTTTAGCACAATTTTTTGATTTTTGTTTTTCTAATTTTTTTGGGTTTTATATTTTATAATTTTTTTGGATTTTGATGACATAACATACTATACTATACTAGCATAATATTAATTTTTTTAAAAGAAGAAAAACAGAAAGAAAAGACCAAAAGGAACTAGACCCCCCCATGCTTAAATTCTTCATTGCCCTCAATGAAGGAAATATAAAGAAAAAGAGAAGGGGACTGAGAAAAAGAAAAATGCAGGAAAAGTAAATAAATAAGAACAGGACTTCCCCGGGTTCGTGAGATGAAGGCGGATGTCGCTCCCCCATGCTTGCTTTTTAGAGTACTTGATCGTCAGCAGGTATGACTTGATCCATCTGATATCAGCAACGGCGGAGCGGTGACCACGAACATGGACTTAATTGGCCTCCGGTAGGAAGAGCAAAATAAAAGCAAAAAATAGATAGAGTCCATGGGCAGATGCCCGATAATGTTTTTTATTACAATCATTGAAAGTCCGAATAAAAGAGTTTCAGAATAATAATAGTAAGTCCAAAAATAAAATAAAAAAAAATGTCCCACACAAGATAAATGTTTAAGAGTCCAACAGAAGATTCTCCTTTGCAGGAGGCACATAATCATTAGAAAAATAAAGTTTAAGTCTACGGCCATTTACTTTAAAATCCCCCCTATCGGGGTGCGAAAGTAACACAGTTCCATCATAAAAAACATCCTTGACCGCAAACGGTCCAGACCAACGAGATTTAGATTTTCCAAAGAAAATACGTAAACGTGAATTTAAAAGAAGAACCTGATCGCCCGGTTTAAAATTTTTATGCTGGCGGAAGTTCTTAACATGATAATTTTTTTTGCAGGGTCAGGTGGTTTTTCAAATAATTTGGCAAATTTTTATCATTTTCAAAAATAAGATTTTGTTGTCCAAAATCAGAGTCATTTTCGAATGGTGCTTGTACGGACATAACAGTGTTTTCAAAAATAGTTGATGAGGGTCCAAAAAAGGAAGAAGAAAAATCATTTGGAGGGAAATAGGAGTCTTCTTTTAAATCATCAATGAAAAAACAAGAGTCATCATTTTGTAAAGAGTTTTTCATCAATTTATTAATATCAAATATTACTTCCTCATCTCCTACATGCAGAAAAAGTTTTCCCTCACTCACATTTATAATTGCGCGAGCGGTGGCTAGGAAAGGTCGACCAAAGATAAGAGGGACCTCGATGTCCTCTTCAATATCAAGAATGACAAAATCCACCGGGAAGATGAATTTGTCGACCTTTACTAGCACGTCCTCAACGATACCTAGAGGATACTTGATAGACCTATCGGCTAACTGGATACTCATTCTTGTAGGGCTAAGAGTGTCTAATCCTAGCTTTTTGAATAAAGAAAAGGGCATCAAATTTATGCTCGCTCCTAGATCCGCTAACACATGCTTAACAAACAGATCACCAAAAACGCACGGAATGGAAAAACTACCCGGATCGTTTATCTTTTTAGGAAGATTAGAGTTTTTAACGACCGCCGAGCATTCTTCATTTAAAGTTACATGCGATAAATTTTCTAATTTCTTTTTGTTCGTTAATAAATCTTTAAGATATTTGGCGTACTTAGACATTTGGCTAATCGCTTCATGAAACGGCAAATTAATATGAATTTGTTTAAATATTTCAAGAAAGCGTTGATATTGATTATCTAATTTTTCTTGCCTAAGTCTAGCCGGATAAGGAGGTGGCGGAAATTCCTTTAGAACAATTGGAGCATCATTTTGAAAACCATTTGTCTTTTTTTCAGAATCAGAAATAATAGAGCTATCCTTTTCTTTTTCAAGTGTAGATTTTTCTTTTTCAAGATCTAAGTTGTCATTTTCCATGGGGGTACAAACAGGAGGGACAATCACCCTTGGCTCTTCCCTTGTGGTGGGCTCGTTAACAACTTTACCGCTCCGAAGGGAAATCGCATTTGCGTGTTCCCTTGGGTTAGGCTCAGTGTTCGAGGGAAGAGTTCCAGGTGGTCTCTCATAAAAAGCCTTGGCGAGTTGGCCGACCTGATTTTCTAAATTTTTAATTGATCCCGTTATGTTTCTAATAGTAGCATCGTTTGAGCTTATATACTTAGCAAAGATCTCTTCCAAAGGGGAAGGTTTTTGAAAATTTTGTTGTGGTGGTGGTGGTGGTGTAAAATCGTGCGGTGGGCGTACTACGTTAGCATTATTACTCCATGAAAAATTTGGATGGTTACGCCATCCAGGATGATAAGAATTCGTAGCAGCATTAAAACCAGGAGGAGAAGAAAAATTCGAAAAAGTAGAAAAATTATTGGCAGAATTATTTTGAGCAGGCCTGGGTATGTTCCCCAGATAATCCACCTGCTCGGCAGCAGCAGCATTTTCATATACCTTAGCGGCGGAGGGAGCAGTCATCTCCGAGATCTTCTTGTTCAGCATTTCCACTTGCATCGCCAGTTGCGTCACCGAATCCACTTCATAGATACCTGCAGGTTTAGATGGGCGAGACCTGGACGAATTCCACTGATAAGTGTTCATCGTCATGTCATCGATAAGCTCAAGAGCGGCTTCCGGAGTTTTGCGGTCTAAAGAACCAGCGGAAGCGACATCTATCATTTGCTTTGTCTCTTGGTTTAGCCCATTATAAAATGTCTGAACCTGCAACCAGACAGACAGAGCATGATGTGAGCATCTTCTCAAAAGTTCTTTGAACCTCTCCCAAGTGTCATAGAGGGTCTCAGAATCAATTTGAGAATATGAAGTTATATCATTTCGAAGCTTAGCAGTTTTGGCGGGGGGAAAATAACGAGAAAGAAATTTTTCAGTTAAAATGTTCCAAGTAGTGATTGATCCTCTTGGAAGAGAGCTCAACCACTGTTTGGCTTTAGTTCTTAAGGAGAAGGGGAAGAGTCTTAGCCTTATAGCATCATCTGAGACACCATTTATTTTGAAGGTGTCACAGATTTCAAGAAAATTTGCAATATGCAAATTCAGATCTTCATCTTGTAATCCGTCGAACTGTACATATTGCTGCACCATTTGTATGATGCTAGGCTTAAGCTCGAAGTTATTGTTCGCAACTGCAGGTCGAACAATACTTGTTTCAGTCCCCTCCAGGTTGGGTCGAGCATAATCGGACATAGTCCTTTGCTGAGCCATTCCTGGGTTGGGATCTCCTATTGCAGAATAATTACAATCCCCGAAGGAATCCTCAACCGCTGTTTGAGAAGTGGAAGCCCCGAATCGTAGTTGTCTCCGAAAGGAGCGTTCGATTTCTGGGTCCAAATCAACAAGTAGCGATGGATTCGCTCGGGTCATGCACTAGTAAAGAAAACGAGGGAAGATGAGAATGAAAGCTTGGAAAAGAAAGAAAAAGAGGGAAAAGAAAGGAAAATTTTTTTGTTTTGTTTTTTTGAAAAAAAGATTTTTTTTAGACGGCTTGGCTCTCGAACTTCCCGAGGACTACCCGGTGAAGGGTTCGCCCGGTACTAGGTAAAATGGTGGCGCTTAAAGTGTTGAAACCGGAAACCGGCCTCTTGTGGAGTTCGACCCTTGGGGAAGGGGTGGTCTCGCGCCTACTTCGCACCTGAAAGAAAAACAACGAGAGAGACAAGGAAAGACAGACCCAAGGGCTCGGCAGGGAGGTCCCACCACAAACCCGGAAGATCTCTGAGCGCTTCCCCTCCTTAGCCAAGAGCCGAGCTAAGGTACTCTCAGAGAACACTTGAAAATGAGAGCAAGGAGGCACTGAAAGCGTGTCCTCTGAGGTACCCCTTGGGTCTTATTTATAGATTTTCAGAATCTGAACTGCCAATAACCAAAAGAACTGACCTGAAAATACCAAAAAGCCCCTGGTTGGGTCTGCTAACAGCCAAACTCCGCTGTTCTGAATAGCTATGCGCAGTCCAACCTGGTCTGCCAACAGCGAGGCTCCGCTGTCCTGAGTGGTTATTCGCACCCCTGGGCGGTCAGCTCGCCTTCAGTTCCTCTGCAGGAGGCGGGCGCGACCTGGCTCCGGGGCTCGCCCGTTCTCCTTGGGCGAGCGCGAGCCGATAGGGGCGAGCTGCCGGCCTCTTGCCGGGCGGATCGGCGGAAAGGTCGCATGCGGGGGGTCAGCCGGCGGGTCGTCATCCTAGGGTCCAGCTCGCTCGCCGCGGGTTGCCAGTCCGCCCGGCTCGCTGCTGCGGGTCGCCAGCTCGGGTCCGGCTCGCTTGCTGCGGGTCGCCAGCTCGCTCGCCTGAGACGGGCAGGGGCGGGCCAGCCCTTTATAGTCGTTCAGCCCGTCCTGCCGCTTGGGTGCGAGTCGCGGGGGCAGGCCCACTCATCCTTCCTGGCGGGACCCGCTCGCCGGACACGGGGTTGTACACAATCCCCGCTCTTTTTGAGCTTGAATCAAGCTCGGAAAGAATCATCCAACCCGCGTGTTCGGCGAGCCCCCGTGCTGAGCTGGCAGGGAATCTTCTGGTGGGGGCCCACTGTCCTGCTATAAATACATACCGCTGACCCCTGTAGGAGGCTCCCCAAATCCCCTTATTTTCTCCGAGCAGACTTTTGTTCCTCGATGCCGGTTAGCGAAGAAGTGCGAGCTCGCCTGGCGGCAGCGGTCCTGCAGACTCAGGAGGAGGCCCTCGAGGCCGCCCCATGGCTAGCTCGCGGATCCTCCGGCCCCCTCTTCAGGCCGGCGAAGGGAAAGATCGTTAAGCGTTCTCTGGCGGGCGACTGCCCGGCCTCCAGCTCGGCGGCGGGTGCTGAGGTCGTCCCCGGGGTGCGTGGCCTTCCGCCGATTATCGCTATTCGTCTGACTCCCTGTTTTGCAGGTAATTCCCTGTGAGGAGGTGGAGAACCGGGGAGAGGATCGTCCTCCGCCTCCATCGCCTGAGAAGATCGCGAGTTCCCCAGGTCCGGATCGCCCACCTCCGGAAACTCCCCGTCCGGCGGTCTCCCATGGGCTGGGGAAATCTCTTGAGACCCTCGAGGGAGGGGACTTTCGGGATCGGCCGGGCTCTTCCCGCCCATCTGTCGGTGCGGGCGATGTGCCCACCCCTGGTGAGCTGGTTTTTATCGTTGACTTTGCCTCTTGCTCGCTCATTCTGACCCCTCCCTGCTCGCAGGCTTTCGCAGGGCCTCGCCTGAGACCGAGATGAGCGAAGGGTACTCGCCCCCGCCTGACGTGGACAGTGTATCTGACTATCTGGGCGACCCGAACGATGCGGCGGGGATGAAGAGGCAGGTGACGCGGCTATTCCAGAAACACACAATGCTGCTGCAGGAGGCCATAAGGAGGATCGAAGGCGACAAGGCCGAGACCGATGCCCGGCTCGCGGCCTTGGAGGGCCCTCGGCGTGAAGCGGAAGACGACGACGTCACCTCGCCGGGCGTGCATATAACGCGAGCCGAGGGGCATCTTAAGAGCGCCGTGGAGCAGGTCGGCCTGGCTCAGCGGGAGCTGGTGGCGGTTCGCGATTACCACGATCCCCGCGTGCCGCCTCGGGCGGGAACGAAGAGGCGGCACAGGTGGAAGTGGGTCGAGTACTGACCCAGTTGTTTGCCCCTCGCTCGCGTGATACCGCGGGGTTACCGTCATCTCGAATTTATCTTGTATTTGTATTTGTAATTGCTTGCGACTCTTTTAGCCCGCCTATGGGCCTAACTATTTTGTTGCTGAGATGTATTGAAATTATTGCGCTGCTTTTCTTTGGTTTTCTGTGTGCGGGTTAGGGGGAAAGGTCCATTCTTCTCTTCGCGCTGATCGGGGCGGGGGCGAGCCGAGGAGCTCGCTAGACGGGGAATCTCCCGTCTCGCGCGGCACGCCGTGCGGGTGCGGGTTGGGGTTGGTTCGCCCGCACCGGTCTCCCGCGGCTGCAGCCGGGCGAGAACCGTGCCGGCTCGACCTTTGAGGTGTGCTCGCGCGCGGGAAGTCGAACCGTCGGATTAATTTTTGCTATCCGCACCCCATCTTTTGGCGGGAAGTTTCCCGCCCCTTCTCTTTTCCTATAAATAGGTCCTGCCGGCCCTTATTTCTCCACCGACTCCAAAACGTCTTCTCGCTTCCCCTTTTCTCGCGAAGTGCGATTCTAGCTCGCCTCCCGGCTTTTTGTCTCGCGTTCGGCGGCGAATCAACGGGGATGGGCGGAGGCGGCGGCGACGCGGACGGCCGAAGCAAATGCGCTTGGACCTTCTCCGAGCACGATTTCCCTCGCGCCGTCATCACAGAGCGCGAATACTTGGAAGCTCTAGGCGACCACATCCCGGCCGGGTTTTCTACGAGGCGACCTGATGAGAGGGAGAAGATCAACGACCTATTTGGGGATGAGCTCGCCATCCCTCTCGCTCACTTCGAGGTAGGCCTGCGACTTCCCCTGTGGCCCGAGGTGCGCCAGGTGCTCAAATACTTCGGGGTCGTCCTGGGCCAGATGACCCCGAACTCCATCGCCGTCATGATGGGGTTCGCCTGCTTCTTGCGAGAGGAGCGGGTGGAGTTCAGCCTCGCAGTATTCCGGAAGCTGTTCTCCTTCAGGGCGAACCGAGACGGGACGACCTACTTCTCCAGCGCCCATCTCAAGGTGCGGGAGACCGTCAACAAGAGCCACAACTGGCTGAAGAAGTTCCTGTTCGTCAAGGGGGACTTCGGCAACGTGCCCTTCTCGCCGGTGCAGCTCAGCGAGGCGAGCTACCGGCCACCCAACCTAGGCGGCCATGAAGCCGACCTGTTCGCGTTCTTCGTCGGGAAGAACTTCGAGGTCGCGTTCCTGCGCCGCCACCTTGACGATCTCGCGGCTGTCCCGCCGGGGGGAGGTTTGCTACTCGTCTCCATTAGTCCTTACTTTCCCACTCTTCTTTCATCTCACCTTCCCTTCTTCGCAGGCGAACGCGACATTCCCCTTCATCCTCCTTACGAAAGCGCCCGGATCCCCCCCGGGGTTCTCGCCCGCGCCCAGGCCGCGGATGCCGCCCAGCGCGACATCTCGTCGGTCCCGGCCAAGAAGCGACCGGGCGGCGGGCAACCAGCGCCTCCGCCGAAGGTGGCGAAGACCGCGGATCAACAACCATCCGCGGGCCAAAGAAAGGGCAAAGCCCCCGCGGTCTTGTCGACTGAGGCCCCCTCGCCCCCGCTGGTTGTTTCGACCAGCGATTCCCCGGTCGGGGCGGCGGGCACCTCCGCGCCGCCGGGCGGGTCTGGAGCCGCTGCGGAGCCGGTGCCGAGAGGGCATCGGAACTTCGGCTACGGCGAGAGGTATTTGGACGAGCTCGGCGTCCCGCTCCTGTCGTGGGACAAGGAGTCGAATCGCGCAACGATCTCGACCCTGCTGCCGAGCTGGATGGAGCAGGATACAATCGGCGGGGAGGCGTACAGCTTCTCCTTTGGGTTGTACTCGCGCGAAGACGCCGCCATATACGACAAGGAGGAGACGCGGGTGCTGATCCACGAGAGCGCGCGGGCCCAGCTGCGCGGCCTGGAGCTGGCTCATATGGTGGGGCGGCGCTGTACCCAGGTGGAGCGGAACGCCGCGTCCATCCAAAAGATGGCGGAGGAGAAGGAAGAGGCCCGGAAGCTCGCTCGGGAGGACGCGGATCTTCAGAGAGGGCGAGCCGCCGCCGCCGAGGAGACCCTCGCGCAATATCTGGGCGGGGTGGTATGCTCTCAACCGGAGCTAATCTCTTCTTCTTGCGAACGCAGCTTATGATAATTCCTATTCCGTTTTTCAGGACGCGGCAACGGCGAGCCGGATGGGCGCCGAGATTGCCACCCTTCGCCAGGAGAAGGCGGCGCTGGAGGCCCGGGTACGCGAGCTGGAGGCCGCTGCCGCTGTCCCTCCTCCGGCCAGCGGGGTCTGCCCGCGCGAGCACCTCTCCGACTACGACCTGGAAGTGCTAATGCAGAAGAACGCGGCCAGCGCAGCGAGATACACGATGCAGACGCTGAGGCGCGCGGATCTGCTTACGAGCGAGGCAGCGGGACTCTCGGCAAAAGACGTGGTGCCGGCGCTGTTCCTCCCCGTGCCGGAGCCCGGCGACAGAAGCTTCCAGCCGCTTTAGGGTTTCTAGGTCTCGTGTTTTTTTTGTAATCTGCCTTGTAGATGAACATTGTGTAAAAATCTGGTCTGAGTTATATGCGCGAGTTGCGCTTATACTTTATATTTCTGTCTACTGTTCCTTTTACACACTGTTCTTTTTACATTTCTCGCCTGTCTTGTTTTTCCAATGATGTCATTGCCGGACGGCGCGACCCGTCCCAGCGGCCCGGCTCTGACGAGGCGAGCTGGCTCGTCCGCCGAGCGAGACGGGCTGGTTCGTCCGCCGAGCGAGGCGAGCTGGTTCGTCTGCCGAGCGAGGCGAGCTGGCTCGTCTGCCGAGCGAGGTGAGCTGGCTCGTCTGCCGAGCGAGGTGAGCTGGCTCGCCCCTCGGCCGCATGCTTAACTCTCTGTGGACTCTCGCCCAGGCCTTTGTGTTTACTCGACCACCTTTCCCGGGGCTTGAGGGTGGGGCTATGCTAGACCCTTTCCTTCTTTTCTGGCTAACTCTTGCGATTCCGTCCTGCTGCGCACGCTTTTCGGGCAGTTTCCGGCCTTGCCGGCTAGGTGGGAGTCTGACAATGCAATTTGCTCTAGGTCGCAGGCCATTGCTTTCTGGATCATTCCATCGAGTGACTTCCGGCCCTGCCAGCTAGGTGGGAGCCTGGCAGCGGGATCTTCTCGGGGTCCAAGTTCATTCCATCGAGTGACTTCCGGCCCTGCCAGCTAGGTGGGAGCCTGGCAGCGGGATCTTCTCGGGGTCCAAGTTCATTCCATCGAGTGACTTCCGGCCCTGCCAGCTAGGTGGGAGCCTGGCAGCGGGATCTTCTCGAGGCTAGGGATGGCACCGAGTGACTTCCGGCCCTGCCAGCTAGGTGGGAGCCTGGCAGCGGGATCTTCTCGGGGTCCAAGTTCATTCCATCGAGTGACTTCCGGCCCTGCCAGCTAGGTGGGAGCCTGGCAGCGGGATCTTCTCGAGGCTAGGGACAACACCGAGTGACTTCCGGCCCTGCCAGCTAGGTGGGAGCCTGGCAGCGGGATCTCCTCGGGGTCCAAGTTCATTCCATCGAGTGACTTCCGGCCCTGCCAGCTAGGTGGGAGCCTGGCAGCGGGATCTTCTCGAGGCTAGGGATGACACCGAGTGACTTCCGGCCCTGCCAGCTAGGTGGGAGCCTGGCAGCGGGATCTTCTCGGGGTCCAAGTTCATTCCATCGAGTGACTTCCGGCCCTGCCAGCTAGGTGGGAGCCTGGCAGCGGGATCTTCTCGAGGCTAGGGATGACACCGAGTGACTTCCGGCCCTGCCAGCTAGGTGGGAGCCTGGCAGCGGGATCTTCTCGGGGTCCAAGTTCATTCCATCGAGTGAC
The DNA here is from genome assembly GCA_039583875.1 of Platanthera guangdongensis. Classification (NCBI taxonomy): domain Eukaryota; kingdom Viridiplantae; phylum Streptophyta; class Magnoliopsida; order Asparagales; family Orchidaceae; genus Platanthera; species Platanthera guangdongensis. The sequence goes on from CM077153.1 coordinate 293,847,202, forward strand.
TTCCGGCCCTGCCAGCTAGGTGGGAGCCTGGCAGCGGGATCTTCTCGAGGCTAGGGATGACACCGAGTGACTTCCGGCCCTGCCAGCTAGGTGGGAGCCTGGCAGCGGGATCTTCTCGGGGTCCAAATTCATTCCAGCTCTCTGAGCAAGCTTAGACATGACATTCCTGGGGGGAGGAGAAGAAAAGCTTCATTATGAGAAATCAGGTTGTTTACAGAAAATTAGGGAAAAAATCTCTTCAAGTCGTCTCCACTCCAGGTGAGACTCAGGGCCTCGCCCTCTACATTTTGGAGCCGATAGCCCCCCGACTTCAAAACTTCCTTCACAATGAATGGCCCCTCCCAGCTGGGGTTGAGTTTCCCTACAGGCGCTGACCGCCCTGCCGCGTCCACCTTCTTCAGTACCAGGTCCCCTCGCCGAATCGGCCTCGGCCTGCCGAGCCGGGGAAGAGCTCGCGCCCCGAGAGCTCGCTCCCCCGACCTTCCTCAGCCACTTCCTTCCCGGCTCGCCTGCTAGGAGCGTCTTCGCCCAGAGAGGGGGCGGCCGCGATCTGGGCTGCCGGAGTCGAACACTCGGCCCGCACGCCGAGTGCGATCTTGACGAGATCCAGCACCTCGTTCCTAAAGTCTTCAAACATCCCCACTGTCGCGAGAGGTGGGTTGGGCGGCGAGTTCTGCCTGTCAGATCCTTGACCTCCCGTCATTGAGCTCGCCGAAGCTTTTCTGTACTGACCACTCTCCACGCTCACCGCACTAAGATGTTGAAACCGGAAACCGGCCTCTTGTGGAGTTCGACCCTTGGGGAAGGGGTGGTCTCGCGCCTACTTCGCACCTGCAAGAAAAACAACGAGAGAGACAAGGAAAGACAGACCCAAGGGCTCGGCAGGGAGGTCCCACCACAAACCCGGAAGATCTCTGAGCGCTTCCCCTCCTTAGCCAAGAGCCGAGCTAAGGTACTCTCAGAGAACACTTGAAAATGAGAGCAAGGAGGCACTGAAAGCGTGTCCTCTGAGGTACCCCTTGGGTCTTATTTATAGATTTTCAGAATCTGAACTGCCAATAACCAAAAGAACTGACCTGAAAATACCAAAAAGCCCCTGGTTGGGTCTGCTAACAGCCAAACTCCGTTGTTCTGAATAGCTATGCGCAGTCCAACCTGGTCTGCCAACAGCGAGGCTCCGCTGTCCTGAGTGGTTATTCGCACCCCTGGGCGGTCAGCTCGCCTTCAGTTCCTCTGCAGGAGGCGGGCGCGACCTGGCTCCGGGGCTCGCCCGTTCTCCTTGGCGAGCGCGAGCCGATAGGGGCGAGCTGCCGGCCTCTTGCCGGGCGGATCGGCGGAAAGGTCGCATGCGGGGGGTCAGCCGGCGGGTCGCCATCCTAGGGTCCAGCTCGCTCGCCGCGGGTTGCCAGTCCGCCCGGCTCGCTGCTGCGGGTCGCCAGCTCGGGTCCGGCTTGCTTGCTGCGGGTCGCCAGCTCGCTCGCCTGAGACGGGCAGGGGCGGGCCAGCCCTTTATAGTCGTTCAGCCCGTCCTGCCGCTTGGGTGCGAGTCGCGGGGGCAGGCCCACTCATCCTTCCTGGCGGGACCCGCTCGCCGGACACGGGGTTGTACATAAAGCCCCTTACCCTTTTCGAGAGATTTTAGGTGGGGTAGAAATAAGGTGAAGTGGGTTGATTATAAATATTTAAATATATAAATTATAATTTTTTTTTGAATTTTGGAGAAGTAATAGCACAAGCGTTTTCAAAATATTGACGAAGAAAATTCCCCGGCAACGGCGCCAAAAACTTGATGGGCCAAAACCCGAACAGGCAAGCGTACCTGTCGAATCGTAGTACCAAGGTCGTATTTAAACACGGGGCTGTCAATTACTTCTACTCACGCTCTAACTATTATCCTACCGGAAGACTATTGGGATTTTGAGAATTTTTTAAAGTAAAATGAACGATAAATTGCGAGACAAAAACTTAAATAAAAAAAGCTAGCATTCGATCATTGATTCACCATGAAATGAAAAGAGAAAATAAAAGGGCATAGTTTTAAATTTGCAAATCCAACTCGGCCGTGACGGATCCGAAAATAAGACAAAATCTCGCTAGAGCATTAGGTCTCCTAACTTACAGACTCTTCGATCGAAATCTCTTTACAAACCAAAGAAGCCTAAAGTTGCATTATCGAGGTGATCCGCACTATTAGATTTGACTCCAATCCGGAGGATTTACGTCGTCCTATCTCTAGGGTTGCATTCAACTCCTTCCTTCTTTGAGTGATTTTTCACATCCACGAGCCTCTCGGCTACTCGAATATGAGATCATAAGCCTACTACCGTATACCGGAAATACGGAGTCGACACAATAATTATTCAAAGAAGGACCGAGTAGAATTACACAAAAATAAAACTATGAAATAAAATAATTCTCATTTCAAATCATGGATCCTCATGATCAAATGCTAAGAGGGAATTAGCTATGCATATTGGAAAAGGAAACAACAAAATAAAGAGAAGAGAGAAATATTTTCATTACTTGCAAAAAGGAGTACACAAAATAAAAAAAAGACAAGATTATGCTATAAAGAAAACTTGCACTAATTGAAAAGAAAACTAATACAATAATAAAACTAACACTCACAAGCACTCTCCACTTAAACTAGCACTTCACTTGCTCTCCAAAATCCCATCCTCAAAAGCATGGGATATGGGTTCTTTTTATAGATGAGGGAGAAGGTTCTAGAATGGAATGAAGAAGAGGGGGCAAGGGGGGTGGCCGGCCATGTGTAGGGAAGAGTGCATGCATGGCATTTAATTAGGTGGAGAGAATTCATGCATGATATTAAATGAAGGAAGAGGGAGAAGATACATTCATGCATATAAATTTAAAAGAAATGAAATAAATATAAGAGGGGGGGATGGATGGTAATAAAGAGTGGAGAAAAAATAAAAAAGGAGAGAGAGGAGGGATGGTGTGGCCGGCCATGTAAAGGGAATACATGCATGCAATAAATGAGAGGGAGAGATCATGCATGAATGTGGCTTAAATAAAGGAAAAAAAATAAAAGAGGGAGAGAAAGAGGGGTGGCCGGCCATATAGGGGGAAAATGTTCATGTATGGCATTAAATGATGAGGGAGGGGGGAAAATGAGTGGCCGGCCACATGCTTGGATGAAGTGGGCTGCACTATATGGGCTTGGGAAGCTTGAAGAGGGGCTGAATGCATCATGTAGGCTTCAAGGAAAAGGGTCGGGCTGCACCAAACTTCAAGGGCTGCATGTAGGGGGCTGCATTATGTAGAGGGGCTGCACCATAAGTGGCCGGGCTGCATCATGTGGGCTGTTTTGGTGGAAGAGGGCTGCTCCAATTGGGCTTGATCAAGTGAAAGGGCTGCACTAGCATGGGCTTTGAACCTACAAATAAAGCAAAATAAAACATTAGTTAATGATTATATAATACACAAAACAAAATACATAATATAAATAAAACATACAACATAAAAATAACATAACACATAATATTTATATTCAAAATAAAACACACGTTAAACATATAATATAAAATTAAACATAAAACATTAAATTAAACATAACATACAAGCTATAATAATATTTATAGATAAAGCTAAACATAAAATATAAAATAGCCACAAAACATAACATAAACATTATATTAAAAAGAAGATCATAACAAGCATACAAAAAACACATAATTGTAACAAAAACTTAGGAAAATAAGCTACTAGAATAACCCAAAAACGATGACTAAAACTAGTCATCAGATATACCCGGGATTGGGCCTTTGAAACCCTCATTTCTCTTGAGTCGTTCTCTTTCTAAGTCAACAGAGAGGGGAGAGCAAAGGAAGAAGAAAAAGCCTAGATCCGGTCACCGGCGGAGCTTCGGTGCTCCAAATCGCGAACCGACTTCGGATCGACGGAGGCAAGGAGAGCGCGGTGCTTTTCATCCGCTTACATTTCCATGGAGCCAAGGAAGAACGCTAGGGTAACGATTCTCTACTTGAGCATGTGAAGCTCTACTTCTTTTGCATAGGGAAGCCCGCACTGGCGAGTTTGCGGTGAGTTTGAGACGTTCCTTCGGGTAGACATGAATAGTCCCTGTTATGTACATGTAGAGTCCGTAATCGAGAACGGATATAGGCATGATGTGTGAAGCCTATCCAGACAAGTTGGTCTGGATCGGTGATGTTGCATTGCATAAATGGTCGGAGAAGACTCCGTGCGAATGTGTGTTTTTCGGGTTTTCTACGTGGTTGATTGCAACAGGGAGCCTTGGGGATTAACCCCAAGGTGCACCCGGAAAACTGGGCAGATGCGTGATTCTGCCAACTTGGTGGCCTGGGAGCCAACTTGAACATAACCGGGTTATGTGAAGTGTGTGACGGAAACGGGACTCGGAGAAGTTTGACCCGCACATATGGCTTAAATTGTCGTTGCGATGTGAGCACGGGTTAGACGAAACCGTACCCGTTCTATGTCGTTTGGTTAGAGTCGTTGACATAGATGAGGGTCTTTGGCGGTCTATGGCTTAAATTGACGTGACCCATGCCGGGAAGACAAAATGCTCATAATTTGGCCATTAAAGTGGCGGTGGTGAGACCGGGGTGTCTATTGCTTAAATTGACGTGACATTGACCGGTTTACCGAGAATGTGCCCTGAGTGCATGGGGCGTGTGACCGTGCGTGTCAACGCCTGTGATGCAATGTATATATATATACTGCTTCGTTATGCTAATAAACTGCAGGGAAGGAGCATTGCCGCCCGAATTGGGGGCGGGATCGTTATAATTTGGTCAGCATTGCTGACCGTTGCTTTGTTTTACCACTGTTGCGGTGGATTGTGCTTGCAGGTGCTGCGGAGCTGAGCGGTAAATAGCGGGCTAAAGCCCAAGTTGCTGAGCCGGCCCTCGAAGGCCTAATTTTGAGTGTTTTCTTTTATTCATGTATGGTCGGCCTACGTGTCGAGGTTTGAAGACATGTAATTTGAGAAAAACAATTGCAAGGTCATAAGGCTTGTACTTGTATATTTGTACTTCATTCCTTTTGACGTATTAGTGGACATTCATGCTAGTTTTGGGTTCTTTATTAATGCAACAATTTTAATTGCTTCCGCTAGAATGCTCTGTGTAGGACTTTATTATTGGTTGGATGGTTTCCATTGAGTAACCACCCGGTCTGTCTGTGGTATATGGCGTCAGGCCCCGGCCGGACCTACTGCTATATGTTATGCGACGGATAGGGGGTGTTACAATTTGGTATCAGACTACTCGCTTCGGTCAGGCTTAAAATGAATTCATGGGCGAATTCTTTTACTGTGTGGTGAGCACATGTGTGTGCGTCATCGTTATAACAACAAAATAACCCATGGATGTCCACTTAGGAATGAAAAATACACGTGTTTGAGGAACCTGCGCGTTCCTATTATTGCGTTTTGCAATTTTGTTTGGTCGCTTAACGGTGTTTTGTACCACTATAGGTGATCAAAAGCGGTGCTGGGCCGTCAGAACGCCAAGTTTCTGAGGCTAATAGTGCACCAAATGATGCTCCTACAACACCTCCATCAGCTGAGACCATACAATTGGTGGCCGAAGCAATGTTTGCCATGATTAATGAGCAGCATGCAAGGCAAATGCAGCAGCCCGCTCCTGCGATGGATCGGGCACTTCTTCCAAAGGTTGAGCCGAGAAGAGTGGAGCAGGTAGTAGTGGAGCCGTTGGTGCCAAGGAGGGCAACCGAGAGACAGCTCAAACATGTCATGAGCTTTAATCCTCCGATATTCTCGGGGTTGGGAACCCCATCTCAAGCTGAAGACTGGCTCTCCCGTGTGAAGAGAGTCTTGACAGCGACGGAGACGGAGGAGTGGCAGATGACCACTATAGCTACGTTCCTATTGGATGGAGACGCTAGGCTGTGGTGGGAGGGTTTGGAGCTGCATCTATTGAGAGGAAGGCAACTTATAAACATCTCGATGGAGGATTTCTCGAGACTGTTCTTAGCTAGGTACCTCCCTTCGACTCAGAGGATAGCTTTGGAGAATGAGTTCCAGAGTTTGGTATAAGGAGAGAGTAACGTGGATGAGTATCTCCACGAGTTTACTCGGTTGGGTCGGTATGCTAGCTCCACCATCGCGGATGAGGAGCGTAAGACCAACCGTTTCTACGAATGTCTAAGAGATGACTTGAGGCTACTACTCTCGGGGCCGATGACGCAGAGTTTCTTGACCTTGGTCAACATGGCCCGGTCCTTGGAGAAGGACATGAAGAATGTTCAAGCGAAGAAAAGATTGGGTGATAAGAAATCTGAGTTCAAGGTGCCCGCTACCTCAAAGTATGGGTACCGTAGGTTCTTTAAGAAGGCTAGGACTTCGGGTCCAGCTCCTTCTTCCGGTGCTTGTTGACGACTACGGGCCGGACCCCAGGTGCATGTTTTACTTGTGGGAAGCCGGGGCACTTTGCCCGTGACTGTTGGAGCGGACTTCCCAAGTCCGAGAGGAAGCCGGGAGCAACTTATGAAGAGAAGGGCAAGGCGGTGGAGTCAACCACATCCCATTATGCTCCGGCTCAACCATGGGTTTATAATCTTGGCCATCAGGAGGCCATCAAACAAGCGGATGTGATGACAGGTACGGTTTAATTTGTAGCAAGTTAAATTTCTTTAAATACTTGTTATGCGTATGTTACCTTACCATTGCTTGTTTAGGATTCGTTTTGATTTGTGAGTTTCCGGCGAGAGCACTATTTGATACAGGAGCTTCACACTCCTTCTTATCCGAAGGATTCGTATCGCGCATCGGAGTACCTTCTTCGATGGCAAAGGATAAGTTGGATGTGTTGTTACCGAATGGGTGTTCGATGCACGCGGATAAAGTCTGTGGTGTTAAGATTTGCATTGGGAATCAACAGTTCGATCTGCAAGCGTCGTTACTATCGTTGGTGGAGTTCGACGTTATATTTGGCATGGACTGGCTCTCGGAGCAGCAAGCCTATATTGATTGCGGTCGCAAGAAATTCAAGTTGGGAGCAAGTCGTGAGACGACTTTTACGGGCTTGAAAGGGTCGAGCAAGACGTTGATGTTTGCTCTTCAGGTGGTGAAGGCGGTTCATGCTGGTGCAGAGCTGTTCATTACACTAGTGGAGGTTGCAAAGCCAAAGCCTACGTTGGATAGTATTTCAGTGGTAGTTGAATACCCTGATGTGTTCCTCGTAGATCTTCCTGGAGCCCCGCCTCAACGGGAGATAGATTTCACTATTGAGCTAGTGCCAGGTGCGAAGCCTGTGTCACGATCTCCGTATCGGCTAGCGCCTAAGGAAATGGCGGAGCTGAAGGTGCAACTTCAAGAGTTGTTAGAGCAAGGGTTTGTGCGTCCAAGTTCGTCTCCTTGGAGCGCACCGGTCCTCTTTGTAAAGAAGAAGGATGGGAGCTTGATTCTTTATATTGATTATCGTGAGTTAAACAAGCTAACAGAAAAGAACAGGTACCCAATCCCAAGGATCGATGATCTTTTTGATCAGTTGGTCGGGTCGACGGTGTACTCTACATTGGATCTCAAGTCTGGTTACTATCAGCTAAGGATAAGGGAGAGTGATATCCCTATGACAACGTTCAGTACAAGATACGGGCATTACAAGTTTATGGTTATGCCGTTTGGGCTGACGAATGCGCCGTCAGTGTTCATGGATTTGATGAACAGGACCTTCAGAGAGTACTTGGACCATTTTGTGATCGTCTTCATCGATGATATTTTGGTGTACTCGCAGAGTGAGGAAGATCACTTCAGGCATCTTCATTTGGTTTTGGAGACGTTAAAGAGAAATCAATTGTACGCCAAGTTCTCAAAGTGCTAGTTTTGGTTGTCCTCAGTGGCGTTACTCGGTCATATAGTGAGTGGGGAAAGTATTGTAGTGGATCCGGCGAAGATTGTTGTGATACGAGAGTGGCCTGAGCTTTCTACGGTAGCGGAAGTCCGGAGCTTTCTGGGGCTTGCCTCCTATTATAGGCGCTTCGTAGAGAGCTTCTCGCGGATAGCATTACCTCTCACTACTTTGACGAGGAAGGAGCAGAAGTTCGTTTGGACGCCGGAGTGTGCGCGAGCTTTTGAGGAGTTGAAATGACGGTTGACCACGACGCCTGTGTTGAGTTCGCCGAGTGGGACCGAAGGTTATGAGATTTATAGCGATGCTTCGGGCAGTGGTTTGGGTTGTGTGCTGTTACAACATGGAAGCGTTATAGCATATGGCTCGAGACAGCTGAAGGTGCACGAGAGGAACTATCCGGTCCATGACTTGGAGTTGGCGGCCGTGATTTTTGCCTTGAAGCTGTGGAGACATTATTTGTACGGTATGAAGATTGATATCTACGCCGATCACAAGAGCCTGAAGTATTTGATTGATCGGAAAGATCTAAACATGCGCCAGCGTAGATGGATGGATTTCCTGGGGGACTATACATTCAAGATCCACTATGTGCCTGGTAAAGGTAATACGGTTGCGGACGCGTTGAGTCGTCGGGCCCCATCTCAAGCCAATTGGCTGTCGGTCCATGACGAGCGGTTGGTTCGGGAGTTAGAGACATTGGAGATCTTTTGCGTTGATAAGCAATCAAGTACTGAAGCAGTATTGAATTGGACTGAAGTCCAATATGACCTGGCTGATCGGATTCGACAGGCATTGGATATGGATATCCACATGAAGCAACTCATGATAGAGGCTCTGGATGGGTCAAATTCTCAATTCGTTGTCGAGGACGGATTACTTTGGAAAGACGGTTGTCTGTGCATCCCAAGCGTGGGCAATTTGCGGGTGGAATTGTTGTACGAGGCGCATCATACCAAGTACTCAATTCACCCGGAAAGCACAGAGATGTACCGCGATGTTAAGAAATTGTTCTGGTGGCCAGGACTGAAAAAGGATGTGGCGCTCTACATGGCGAAGTGTCAAACTTGCGCCTTGGTGAAAGCGGAGTGCCAAAAGCCGGGAGGATTTTTGAAATTCTTACCTATTCCAGAGTGGAAGTTCGACGACATTACTATGGACTTTGTGCATGGGTTGCCAAGGTCGCAAAAGGGGAACGATGTCATTTGGGTGGTCGTAGATCGTCTAACGAAGGTGTCGCATTTCATTCCGTATAGGAAGGATGATCCGGTTGAGAAATTGGCAAAGATATATGTGGATAATATTGTACGGCTTCATGGTGTGCCCCGCAACATCGTGAGTGACCGAGATTGGCAGTTCACGTCCAATGATTGGAGGCTGGTGCAGCAGATGTTGGAAACAAAGCTGAGTTTTAGCACAGCCTTTCATCCGCAAACGGATGGGCAGACCGAGAGGGTCAATAGGACAATGGAAGACATGCTTCGCATGTGTATCCTGGACTTTGGAAAGCAATGGGAAGATGACCTATACTTGGTGAAATTCGCTTCCAACAATAGCTACCATGCGAGCATTCAAATGACGCCCTTCGAGGCCCTTTATGGTAGAAAATGTCGCACGCCGTTGTCCTGGTTGGAAACGGGTGAATCAAAGTTGTATAAGCGATTAGAGGTGGAGGGTGCTACTTATTTGGTGAGAACCATTCGGGAGAGGTTGCTAATCGCTCAGGACCGCCAGGCTAAGTACTATAATGCCAAGCACAGGAACGTGGAGTTCGCTGTTGGCGATTGGGTGTACTTGAAGATCAAGCCGTTCAAGGGTGTCTCGCGGGTGCGGCGCTTGAAGAAGCTAAGCCTGAGGTAGCTTGGACTGTTTGAGGTTCTGGAGCGGATTGGTAAAGCAGCGTACCGGTTGAAGCTGTCTGTGGAGCTTAGTGGTCTACATGATGTATTCCATATATCGGTGCTACGGAAGGCGGTGCAAGAGCCTACGTAAGTGATCGCGGTCGATCAAGTGCTGGTTGATAGTGGGTTAACGACGAAGGTCAAGCCCGTACGTATTGAAGACTCGGAAGTCAAGCGGCTACGCAATAAATAGATCAGGATGGTCAAGGTCTGTTGGGATAATTGCGGTCGAGAGGAGCTCTCTTGGGAGCGAGAGCAGACTATGCTTGAGGAGTACCCGGAGTTGTTTCACTCATGTACCATTTAAGTTTTATGTTTCTTTCCTTTATGAAATTTCGAGGATGAAATTCTTTTAAGAGGGGGAGAGTTGTAACGCCCCAAAACTCAAAAGAGCACGGGCGTGTCTCAGGGCGTGTCGAGCCCGAGTCGACGATCGGCCCGGGGAGTCGACATTTTCGCTCGACGATGTGTTGAGACAGGGAACACGGCCTAGGACACGGGCGTATCCAAGGCCGTGTCAGGTGATCGATGAACTTCGCTCGACGAAGTGTCGAGTCAGTGAACACGGCCTAGATCCCAGGCGTGTTCGGGTTTGACACGGGCATGTTAAATAGGACACGGGCGTGTCCAAGACCCGTGTGAGTCTCGGGTTGTTTTTGGGGCTGTGTCGATGGGGGCACACGGCCAACCACACGGTCGTGTCAGTTTGAACACGGGCGTATCAGGTTAAACACGGGCGTGTCGGGACCCATGTACTTTTCGTAACGCGTTGATTTTGACGACGAATGAGGGACACGGGCGTGTCGCAGGCCGTGTTCGGCCCAGGTTTTACTTTTCAGCTACTGATCATAGCCATTCGTTTCCTTATTTTGGGATCCGACGGTTGGGGGTTGTTCTTACTGGTATATACTCGGGATTGGGCCTTTGAAACCCTCATTTCTCTTGAGTGATTCTCTTTCTAAGTCAAGAGAAAGGGGAGAGCAAAGGAAGAAGAAGAAGCCTAGATCCGGTCACCGGCGGAGCTTCAGAGCTCCAAATCGCGAACCGACTTCAGATCGACGGAGGCAAGGAGAGTGCGGTGCTTTTCATCCGCTTACATTTCCATGGAGCCAAGGAAGAACGCTAGGGTAATGATTCTCTACTTGAGCATGTGAAGCTCTATTTCTTTTGCATAGGGAAGCCCGCGCTCGTGAGTTTGCGGTGAGTTTGAGGCGTTCCTTCGGGTAGACATGAATAGTCCCCGTTGTGTACATGTAGAGTCTGTAATCGAGAACGGATATAGGCATGATGTGTGAAACCTACCCGGACAAGTTGGTCTGGATCGGTGATGTTGCATTGCATAAATGGTCGGAGAAGACTTCGTGCGAATGTGTGTTTTTCGGGTTTTCTACGTGGTAGATTGCAACAGGGAGCCTTGGGGATTAACCCCAAGGTGTACCCGGAAAACTGGGCAGATGCGTGATTCTGCCAACTTGGTGGCCTGGGAGCCAACTTGAACATAACCGGGTTATGTGAAGTGTGTGACGGAAACGGGACTCGGGAGAAGTTTGACCCGTGCATATGGCTTAAATTGTCGTTGCGATGTGAGCACGTGTTAGACAGAACTGTACCCATTCTATGTCGTTCGGTTAAAGTTGTTGGCATAGATGAGGGTTTTCGGCGGTCTATGGCTTAAATTGACGTGACCCATGCCAGGAAGACAAAATGCTCATAGTTTGGTTGTTAAAGTGGTGGTGATGAGACCGGGGTGTCTATGGCTTAAATTGACATGACATTGACCGATTCACCGAGAATGTGCCCTGAGTGCACGGGGCGTGTGGCTGTGCGTGCCAACGCCTGTGATGCAATATATATATATATATATATATATATATATATATATATATATATATATATATATATATACTGCTTGGTTATGCTAATAAACTGCAGGGAAGGAGCATCGCTGCCCCAAATTGGGGGTGTGATTGTTATAATTTGGTCAGCATTGCTGACCGTTGCTTTGTTTTATCACTGTTGCGGTGAATTGTGCTTGCATGTGCTGCGGTGCCGAGCGGTAAATAGCGGGCTAAAACCCAAGTTGCTGAGCCGGCCCTCAAAGGCCTAATTTTGAGTGTTTTCTTTTATTCATATATGGCCGGCCTGCGTGTCGAGGTTTGAAGACATGTAATTTGAGGAAAACAATTGTAAGGCCATAAAGCCTGTACTTGTGTATTTGTACTTCATTCTTTTTAGTGTAGTAGTGGGCATTCATGTTAGTTTTGGGTTCTTTTTTAATGCAATAATTTTAATTGCTTCCGCTAGAATGCTCTGTGTAGGACGTTATTATTGGTTGGATGGTTTCCATTGAGTAACCACCCAGTTTGTCTGTGGTATATGGCGTCGGGCCCCGGCCGGACCTACTGCTATATGCTATATGACGGATAGGGGGTGCTACATATTTCATCTCCTCCTACCGTCCCCTCCACCACGTCTACTCCCATCGAGCTTTCTCCACCGTCATCTCCACCGTATCCTCATTTGCTCTCTCCATCCTCTCCGCAGCTGTCTCACTCTACTCCCGGGCCAGCTCTCTCCGCCATGGATGCTCCAGTTAATGAGGAACACGCCGACCTGAATCTTCCCATTGCTCTTCGCAAAGGGGTGCGGACGTGTACCCAACACCCGTTGGCTGCTGTTGTTTCCTATGATCGTCTAACTCCTTCTCGTAGAGCGTTTGCCTTGGCTATCTCAGCCACTACCACTCCCCGCACCTACCAGGAAGCTCTTGTTGCTCCTTATTAGAAGGCTGCCATGGATGAGGAAATTGCTACCCTCATTGAAAGGGGTACCTGAGCCCTTGTTCCTCCCCCTTTGGGCACTAATATGGTTGGTTGTCGCTGGGTATTTGTTGTAAAGTTCTGTCCGGACGACAGCGTGGATCGATACATGGCCCGCCTGGTCGCCAAAGGCTTCACTCAGACTTATGGTGTTGATTGCTTTGACATCTTCTCTCCCGTTGCTCGTCTCAGCACCATTCAGGTCCTTCTCTCTATGGATGTCAACAGGGATTGGCCCATTTCATAGTTGGATGTTAAGAATGCCTTTTCTCTATGGTGATCTTCAGGAAGATGTTTACATGGAGCAACCTCCTAGGTATGTTGATCAGGGGAAGACACGAGTATGTCGGCTGAAGAAGGCCATTTATGGCCTTAAGCAAAGCCCTCTGGCTTGGTTTGACAAGTTTAGTGACATTGTTGCGGCCATTGGTTTTGCAAGAATTTCAGCCGATCACTCCCCATTCTTTCACAAAACCTCCTCTGGTATGGTGGTTCTTGTTGTATATGTGGATGACATTCTTCTTACTGGTGATGACCAGACTGGAGTAGTTTTGACAAAGAAATACCTCCGTCAACGCCGAGTCACAAAGGATATGGGATCCCCAAAATACTTTCTGGGGATTGAAATCTTTAGGAAGCCCAACTCCATGTTCCTTTCCCAACGAAAGTATGCTCTTGATCTACTAAAAGAGGCATGGTTGATGAGTGTTAAACCTGCCTGATGTCTCATGGCTGCTGGAGAAGACAAAATTTGGACAGATGACTCGTCTCTTCTATCCGATCTTACGAGGTACCGGCATCTGGTTGGCAAACTCATTTATCTTATGGTAACCAGACCCGACATATCCTATGTTGTAGGCAAGGTGAGCCAATTCATGCAAGCTCCTAGGGAGTGTCATCTATAGTCTGCCCTGAGGATATTGGAGTATGATAAAGCAACGCCAGAGAAAGGACTTCTTTTTCAGAAGAATGGTCACTTGAGGATTGAAGCGTACTCAGATTTGAGCTATGCTGATGACAAAGGAGACCACAAGTCAACATCAGACTTTTGCACATTTGTTGGAGGAAATCTTGCGAGCTGGAAGAGCAAAAAATAGTCCGTGGTCTGCAGGTTTAGTACAGAAACGGAATATCATATTATAGCGTCGATCACATGTGAGTTGAAATGGTTACGAGCTCTCATGCTTGACTTAGGATAGGTCTACAACTATCATCTTCCTATGTTCTGCGACAACAAGCTCGCGATATACATCTCCAAAAATCTGGTCTTTCATGAGAGAACAAAACACATAGAAGTCGACTGTCATTTTATTCGGGAAGAGATCATGAAGAAACAGATTTGTACTTTATTCGTCACTTCTGACAACAAGTTGGCAGATATCTTCACCAAGCTGGTGTCCGCATCCTTTTTCTAAATTTGTGACAAGCTGGGCATGATTGATATCTATACTCCAGCTTGTGGGGGAGTGTTGTAGTATGGAGGCCGGGCGGTCTGTTGCAGTATGGAGGTCGTGCGGTCTGTTACTGTTTGGGGGCTGTTCAGTCTGGTGGTTTATCTCAGTGTCTTGTATGTCGGGCTGTTGATGTTTGGTATCCTGTGGTCTGACAGTTTGTCTCAGGCGACTTGGAGACCGGCGGTCTAGCGGTCTCCTGTGGCTGCTTGTTCTCTCTTTCTGGTAGTTGTCGAGCAGTTAGCTTATTCATCTAACCGCGCGACTTGTTCGGTTTGTTTATTTGTAAAGCCGCATATACTTGTAATTATTTAGTCTCACATTGTTTATTTGTAATCTCTCTCATCTCCTTCATTCTATAAAAGAGAGGTTATATCTTTGTAATACACACCTTTTTTGGATAATAAAATTTTGTTACTCCAATTTTTTGGCCTACTTGTTTTCTGTTCGCACAGGCAAACCACCTTGCATCGTGGTCCTCATCAGTCGGTACAGACAACCATGATGCATAGCTCGCATAAGCACGGTGCGCCCTCACATCATCGCCAGAACTCTACCTCTAGCTACAAAAATGCGTCCTCTGGAGTCTAATATGCCCAACAATATTAATTTTCTGCATAGCTTGGGTACCAGATGTACCCGCTCAAACCTACGCAGTGCTATGTCATGAGTCCTAATGTCCACTATTCATGTTCTCGTGACCTCACATGTTGAGCTATCACCCTAGAAGATTGACCCATGTGTCACCTCCAGTGAACTGAACATCCCTGCAACTGAGCAAATGTGCTGCGAAACACCAAAATCTAATATCCAGCTATCAGAACCACTCTGACTCTTAGTGATGGTAAAAGCATCATCATTCTCCTCTGAAAGTGTTAATGTCGCCTTGTATGCATCATCATTCTTTGATCATTCTCCTCTTAAAGTGTTCCTGCAGGTTGGAACCCTCCTACTTCTTCGGGTTTTACAGTCGCTACTTCGGTAATAAACTCGTGGTCAATGACTTGCTCATATACAATCCCTCGAGCTTCTCCCACAGCTTGACCGCAGTCTCTTCAACACCAATGTTGAACAACACCTTGTCATCAATGCATATCCTGATGGTGCTAGGGTCGTGTTTATCCATCTCAAACCACTCAGAATCCTTCATCGAAGTGGCCAAAGACTCACGCCTTTGTATCACTCGAATCAAACCCTGATGAACAAGCATGTCCTTGAACCGAATTTACCATAGGCGAAAATTCTCGCGGCCTTCAAACTTCTCCACAGAATATCTGGTCAGCATTGTGTTCTTCCCAGCCAGAGCAGCCCTTAGCACCTCAAGACGACCTGATTAATTCACGAATTAGATTTAGGAAGGTAGGGAGAGGACCAATGTCATTACCTACTGTTGACCCAAATATAAATCGGAACGTCCAATCAAACACCTATGAACCTTCCATTAATATCACTTGTTAGGGGCCAGGGTACGACACCCACAGGCGCGACTGCAAATACACAGGGTAATAAGAACACAAAAATAGCAATAATCATCAAACATGCTGATATCCATAACCGCGTAGTATATATATCATGATATATTTAAAGCATACAACAGTAGAAGAAATGCAGGATCTGATAGAGAGCACCATGGATGGTATCGAACACCTCCATCTGTTGAGATAGAACAATACTTACTGCAGTCTGTTGAACAACGAACAGACAAGGTCCACACATGAACCTCCGTCGTCGAACGACGACGAACCCGAATCCACCATCGGAGAGAAACATTGTCAAGGGCGACTGCACTTGCACACTCCTCCAACACCTCAGCACTTCTCCTCCAACACCTCGACACTTCTCCTCCAATGACCAAAATACCCAAATCAGTCGTCTGGATGCATACCTTGTTGACAAAGGTGGATCACAATCTTCTCCTACCGGTTGTGGCACTCCCACTAGCTTCCTGAAGCACTGCGAAGAACTGGACTGTGCTCCTTCCTTCTCCACGCAAAACCACCATCCTTCCAAAGAGACAGAGGACAACACCCCCTCCAACGACGGCGGACGACGGTGGCATAGAGGACTACGACCAGCAATGACAAGAATACCCACGTCGGCAACGCTCCTCCTCTTCCTGATATCTGGAGGCTCTGGCAGCTTCTCATGTCCGTCGCGAGCCGGGGAAAAGGGGTGGCTCTCCCGAATTTTTGTCGGGGGCTTACCTCCAGGCAGCCCTATTCTAGGTTATAAGCCCTAGATCTGAATAGATCTAAAAACAAAACCTGATTTGGTTTGGATCCGAATCCGAACCAACAACCCAACACTTTTACCTTTCTACAACTATACGTAACGAGAGGCGGCTTGTCGCCATCAAGTTATCAACTCAGGTTTGTAACAACTACAAGATGTTGTAGAAGTTTGGCCGACACAGACCCGACCACGTGACTTTTTCCCATTTTTGGGGTTTTTCACATAAACATTATCTTGCCTGTTGATAATTGTGAAGTGAAAGTGAGGGTTGATCGGGCAGACCGAGCAGCCTGGGCGATCAGTCTGACGGACTAGTGGTGCGGCATGGGCAGTTTGAGGTTGCGGCCTGGTGATGGAGACCAGCTTGTTCAGCTTGTTTTGCTGTTGGTTGTTCCTTGAAGTAATCAGGCGGATAAGTGGTATATACACAGTGAAGTGGCGGTCTCCTTTCGAGCTCGTGGAGTACGCTTGTTGCGGACTGCGTATGGAGATCACGAGATCGTCAGTGGCCCATGCCCTTGATCTCTGGTGGAGCGGTTGGTGATAACCGCGGAGTTCTTGGTTGGCGGACTATCTTGGGAGCTGGCGATCTGGGTTCTTGTCCGCCGAGCTCGCGTCAGAGGTTCACTGTTTGCTGGACTTGGTCACAATTTGTGACAAGTCTAGGTTGATCGCAGAGTTCACAATGTCCGCTTGTTGATCGGGCGGTTTATGCCTGTTGGTCATGGACTTGTTATTGCGGGCTGGTGAGTTGTTTGAGGACTGTGCAGGCTGTTACTGTGACCGCTACAGCGTGCGGACTGGTGCGGTGTCCGTTGGGTTGCAGACTGGCTTCTTGCCTTAGTGCCTTGCGGATTGGCTGGTGTCCAGCCTTGTCCTTGCGGACTGGACGGACTGCTTGGTGCTAGCTACGAGCTGGGGCTATGATTCTATCCACTAGGGAGGTGACCACACTCCTCTCTGCGCCTATAAATAGGACCCTCGTCACATCAATAGTAACTAAATGAACAGTAAGTTGAGTGTGGGTTAATTGTGGCGGCCTCGATTTTCTTGTCCGCGCGAATTGAGAAAGTTTAACTGGTTGTTGTTTGCAAGTTGTGCGGCTAGCGCTGAGAAGCCAGGAGTCTAGTTCTATCTGTGGTCAGGGATCAGTGTAGCTTATGGTTAACGATTGGCGGGTTTGCAGCAGGTCGAATTTGCAGTCAGTCAGTCTTCTCTACTTCAGCAATTCCAATTCAAGAACCTGTCCGCCGGTATCGGCGGTCTGTTATTTCAGTTTGGCGACGGCTTGCAGAGCGGTCATTCAGTAGAATAACGGGTTGTCTGGGGATTTCGCGAACACAGTAGATCAGTTGGTGCAGCAGCGGCTTGGCAACCTCAGCGGACTCGGCAGACTCAGTAGTCTCTGAGGCAGTCTGCCCGACTTGAAACTCTTGTTTGCTTGTTTGCTTCTCCTTTGTACTTGGCGAAATCATGTCTTGCCATGTATGTCTTTCCTTGTAATGAAGATAGTTGATAATACAAGATTTATGGTTGCCTTCTGTTGTCTCTGATTTATTTAGCTCAGTTTATGGTTGGAGTATTCCTACGCCTGGTTCCCGCTTTCCACTTGATCAAGTTGTCAGTTTGATATCTATGAAAGTTTTACTTTGTATCAGAGCTATCTCTCGGTCATCTTGTGAAATTTCAACATGGTATCAGAGGGAATAGTGGCTTGAGTAGTGATCAACCTCAGTTGTGCTCGGCGCTTCTGGAAGCTATTAAATCAGTGGTTGTTGCAATGGAAGGAGCTTACGCAAGTGGTCTTAGTATTGAACTTCTTACATCGACTAACTTTAAGAAGTGGAAGTCGTGTGTGAAGAGCTATCTTCT
Organism: Platanthera guangdongensis; assembly: GCA_039583875.1. Taxonomy (NCBI): domain Eukaryota; kingdom Viridiplantae; phylum Streptophyta; class Magnoliopsida; order Asparagales; family Orchidaceae; genus Platanthera; species Platanthera guangdongensis. The sequence goes on from CM077153.1 coordinate 293,865,354, forward strand.
GGGTGAGGAGTTGTGGGAAGTCGTCGGTTGTGACGATAAGCAAGAAGTGACTGTTGCAACTGGTACTGCTGAACATGTGCGAGCTTGGAGGAAGACCAATACAAAGGCAAATCTTGCTCTCAAGCGGGCTGTCTCACCTGAGATCTTTGATCACATCTTAAGATGTGAGTCTGCTGCTGAGATTTGGACGTCCACTGATGGACTGTTCAACATGAAGAATGTAGCGCAGCTACAGTTCTTAGAGAATAAGTTGGCTAAAGCAACTCAAAGAGATTTGCCCATATCAAAGTTCTTTCTTAAGATGAAGAACATGTGCACTGAGATATCAGCGTTGGATCCCGATGAACCCATTTTTGAAGCTAAGTTGAAGAGGCACATAATTCGCGGCTTGTGGAAGGAATATGTGGCCTTCGTGACTTCTGTTCAAGGATGGGTAACTCAGCCATCCTCGCTGGAGCTGTAGAACCTGTTGGCATCACAAGAGAGCCTAGCTAGGAAGATGGCCGGAGTTATTATCTCTGAAGGAGGTAGTGAGGCTCTCTTCACTAATAAGAAGAAGAAGAGATGAGAGAAGAAGAAGAAGAAAAAGACTGTTGCTGAGGATGAGCCTTCAACTTCATATCAGCAGAGAGGAGCACTGCTCCTAAGAAGAACTGGAAGAAGGAGATGAAGTGTTATATGTGCAATCAGTCGGGTCACTTTAAACGCGACTGCAAAGTCAAGCTGCAGCCTGGGCCTGTTGCAGACAAGGAGGGAGCTAGTTCCAGTAGTAAGGAAGCTGAGTGGTGAGGAGCCTTCTTGACGAGCACATGTGTTCGTGCTCTTTCCACCGTCGACTACCAAGATAACTGGATAGTTGACTAGGGGTGTGTTCATCACCTCACTGGAGACGAGTTGAAGTTGTCATCGTTGCAAACATTCTTAGGTAATGAAACTATTATTACAGCTGATGATTTTGTTCATACTGTAGAAAAGGAGGGCGTTGTCTCTTTGGATAGTGCTCAGGGTCCACTCATGTTAAGGAGTGTGTATCACGTACCTGACATGAAGAAGAACCTCTTCTCAGTGACCAACGCAGTTGACGCGGGCTACCACGTTCTGTTTGGTCCAATAGAAGCGATGTTTCTCCGCAACGCATCAGCGGTAAAGGCTAATGTTGCTCATGTAGGGAGAAGAGCAAGAGACTTGTTTGTTTTATCAACAAGCTCTTATGTTGATCAGATGAGGGCCAATGATAGCACTACTATTTTTCATGAAAGACTATGACACATTAGGATGGACAAGCTGAAAGCTATGACGATGAGAAGCCTTGTAAAAGACTTGCTGAAGTTGTCATCCTACAGAGATGACCATGTTTGCGCGGGATGTCAGTACAGAAAGGCTCATTGCCTTCCATTTGACAAGTCACAAACAAGGAGCAAGGCACCATTGGAGTGTATCCATGGTGACCTGATGGGGCCAACTGTCACCGCTAGTCCTGGAGGCAGCAGATATATGCTGGTGCTGATTGATGACTACTCGAGATACACTTGGGTGTATTTCATGAAGGAGAAGTCAGATGTCTTCAGATTGTTTGTGGAGTTCAAGGAGCTGGTGGAGGGCCGACTAGGCCTGCGGATCAAGAAATTTAGATCAGACAACGGAAGTGAGTTTATTTAATCCGAGTTCTCTAACTTCTGCAGGAAGCACGAGATCTAGCGAGAGCTCACTTGTGCTCATAATCCACAATAAAATGGAGTAGCGGAGAGGAAGATCTGTCATCTGACGGAAACCTGCAAGTGCTGGCTTCATGCAAAGGGCATTCTCAGGTCCTTTTGGGCGGAAGGAATGGCCTGCACAACTTATGCCATCAATTGGATGCCTCTAAGTCCGATCAACATGAAGTCTTCCGTTGAAATGATGTTCAAGTAGAAGCCTAGCGTTGAACACCATCGAGTATTTGGATCAACCTACTATGTATGTGTCCCGGATGCTCAGAGGACCAAGCTTGATGCAAAGGCGAGGAAGCTTGTCTTTGTGGGCTATGATGAGCATAAGAAGGGATGAAAGTGTATGGATCCTGCAACAGGGAAGTTCATTGTATCAAGAGTCATGGTCTTTGATGAACTGACATCTAATGGAGGTGGCTCTATTGAGCTGCAGGAGAGCAGGGCTGATGAAGGGTAGAAGGAGGCTGCTGAAGATCTTCAGGTGGATCTGTCCTGTGTCACCAGGAGCTCCAGTTGTTTCAAGCTCTAGGGCAGAGGCTTCGGGTTCAGCAAGCAGGGGGAGTGAAGCTCCAAGTGTGCCCAGTAATGGAGCTAGTTCTGAAGAAGTAGCGGAGGTGGTGAGCAAGGAGCAGACTCTTCGGAGATCAAAGACCATCAAGCCACCAGCTTGTTATTGCGAAGAAAATACAGTGAGCTTTGTCTCTTGTTTCTTCGCAGGCCCCTTGGATGAGTGGGAGCCTTCTAGATTTAATGAATCCACTGGAATCAAGGATTGAGAAGATAGCATGTGAAAGATATAGTACCTAAACACCTAGAGGGGGGGGGGGGTGAATAGGTGACCAAATTCTTTTTAACTTTTTATGGCAGCAATCAGTTACAAACACAGATTTATATCTACTTTTGCTCAGCACTCACACAGCATACACATTAGACACAGAGTTTTATAGTGGTTCCCCAAGCTTTGGGTACATCCACTTCCCCCTTCGCCTATCTAGCAGTGTACTAGATTCGGTCAAACTCCTCCACTATCTCAGAACCCAAACTGGTTCCTACACCTCAGGCCCAAAGCCCTACAACTCAGCTTTCCACAACTTCACTTTTCCACAAAGCCTACACTCAGCCAAAAAGGCCTATACTCAGCCACCCAGGCCTACACTCAGAGATTTCAATCTCCTACACTCAGGCTCTCAAAGCCCTACACTCAGCCTTTATAATTACAGGCTTACAAAACTCAGATCCAAAGGATCCTACAAGATAAAAATGATTATATAATTGTTAACTCAGCAACCCAAAGACAAGAGAGGAGAGTTGTGAGTTTCTTGATGAGTTCTTGGAAGAACTCAGCTGGAATCAATCTGACTTAGCTTTCTTCAAAGCTTCTTGAAAGTAGAACTCAATGAGATTGACTCCTTCTGCAGTTGATCCTTGATCTCTGCTTCTTAAGATCCAGAATAAATCTGAACCCTTCTTCTCAGCCTAGTTCCAACGGCTGATTTCTTGGATGGAGCTCTCTCTCTCCAACTTCTTAGATCTGCACTTGATTCTTCAAGAAATAGCTAGATCTTCTTTGTTGAATACTTGATCAATGATTTGAACAACAACTTTTTTCTGTAGACAGCATAAGCCTATTTATAGGCCTTCTTCATGGTAACCGGCTGGTCCGGTCCATAACTGAATTCTGACAACTCTGACAAGTGCTGTAGACCGGTTGGAACGGCGGCTGTCAAGTCATCCAGTCAATTCTTGAAAATTCTCTAACTGTCTGATAGTGTCGAGACTTTCTGTCTTTAAGTGTCGACACTTATAGACCAAGTGTCGACACATGTTGTCTAAGTGTCGACACTAGCCTACAAGGTGTCGACACAACTCCTTGTGTTGTTGATTCTTTATCTCGACACAGTTTCTTCTTCATGTGTCGACACTGAAATTGAGTGTCGACACAAGTACTTGATCTTCTGTATTTTGCTGAATTCTTCTAAGTGTCGACACATCTCCTTTGTGTCGACACATCTTCATGTGTTGAATCTGTTAAGTGTCGACACTGCTTCTTGGTGTTGACACGTGTCTTCAGTGTTGATACTTGCTGAGTGTCGACACGGCTCCTTGTGTCGACACATTCTTCTTCTTGTTGAGACTTCAGCTGAGTGTCGACACATTCCCATAGTGTCGACACTTGTACTTAGAATAATTTGTTGATCTTGCTGTTCTTTGCTAAGTGTCGACACAGCTCCATGTGTTGACACTTTCTTCAAGTGTTGAGTCTTCAGCTGAGTATCGACACATTGTTCTGGGTGTCGACACTTACTTCAAATGTTGACTCTTTTGTTGTGTGTCGACACATTGTTCTGGGTGTCGACACTTATACTTAGTCTCTGCAGACTTTTGCTGAGTGTCGACACAGCTCCAAGTGTCGACACTTTCTGGTGTAGACACAGTTCTTTTAGGTGTCGACACTGCTATTAAGTGTCGACACTGCTTTACTGTACTTTCTTCATTGAGTGTCGACACAGCTCCTTGTGTCGACATTTTGTGTCTGGTGTCGACTCAGCATCCCTGGTGTCGACACAATGACTCTAAGTGTCGACACTGCTTGCCTGGGTGTCGACACAAGTCTTCTTAAGTGTCGACACTTTCCCTCTGGGTGTCGACACATGTACTTAGAAACTTTTTGCTTCATTCCTGCAAATACTTAACCTGCACAAGTAACTCAAAATACATCAAATACATTTTGATATATATCATTGAGTTGGGTGAGGCTTCTTCAAATCAGGTACATTTAAACCAAAGTACCCAACAATCTCCCCCTATTTGGAGAAGTCATAACCCTTAGTCAATGATATACACCATTCATAATTAAATTACAAAATGATGTAAAGCAGGATTATATACAGCAGGGTAAACATAAACATGTATCAATTACACATGTATACAAATACATCATCACAGAATAAATATGAAATAGACATAGACATCATCACAGAACAAATATGAAATAGTTTTAACATATAACACATTGTTCTAATATCTGTCATATTCATTTCCAGAAGTTCACAAATGTTTTACATCAAAAAGATTACTAAGTAAACTTCAAGAAAATTCTAATTCTATTTCAGTTCTGGCTCCTTAATCACAATTCCTTTTCCAACTTGAACTTTAGCTTGAACAGGAGCATCAGCAACTTCAGCATCAACAGGCTTCTTGCCTTTCAAGTCTTTTCTTTAAGCTCTTCTGCTTTAATCTTCTGCCTTTCAAAGTAATGGTATGGCTTTGGAAAGTACTTGCTAGGCTCCAGAGCTGTAGGAGGTAGCTTTCCCATCTTGGCCTTCCTTCTGTATTGAACTATGGCCTCCTGCCTAGATTCATGTTTCCTCCATTCAGCCTCAGAAAACCATTTATTTCTGTCATGGATGTTATCCTTTGCTGCTTTCCATGCAGTCAAAATAATGTTCCTTGAGGTAGGGCTCCACTGCTCAAAGTCTGGCCTTTGTTCAGCTTGTTCCCTAAACCTCTTCTTAGACAATCTAGTCTCTTCTTCTTTCTGCAGTGCCTCTTACATAGCCTCAGAAATTGGCTGAACAACTTTCTCAAGAATTACATTGTCCTTACCCCCAGGTGGGCTATACATGGACTGTATGTCAGCATGAATCATGTCAAAATCTGGAGGAGGATAAATGACTTGAGCCACTTCAGGTTGCTCTCCTCCTAGATAGGCAGGATGAATTCCAGATTCAGCCACATTATCATCATCACAAAGAGGAGGATAACCCAGTGTAGCTCTGATAGAATTTGATATCCATTTGGCATGATCAGAGCTAGCTTTGACTAAAACCCTCTCCCTCTTTATGACTTCTCTTTCTATATGATCTCTGACATCATCTTTCTGAAATCTTACTTGATTATCAAAATAATTGACTCCATCCTTAAAGAAAGGTTTTAACCTTTGGAGTTTGTTAGTGATTAGCTTTTGTGAATCTCGGATGACAGTCTTAAGAGCAGTGATTTCTTCTAGAAATACTTTGTCAAAATCTGCCTTTGCTATAGCTGGAGTCTGCCCTGCAGCCAGATTCTTTAGTTCTGTGACTATAGCATTGTGAGATGCAGTAAGGTTGTCATTCATTCTTATCTGATTTTCAAGAACATATCCTTGCTTCACAGCTATGTCATCCACTTGTGCTTTTATCTTCTCCTGGTGTGTAGCCAAGTACACCACTGCATTTCCACCCTTGTGGAAACAGTCTGTCATCTCTTTCTTGTTAAGATTCATCTCAAATCTTATTGACTTGATATCTTGGGCCAGATCAAATTGCAATGATTTCTGCCCTTCATCCACATATTTCTCAATGGCCTTTCTGTGTTCATCCAACTTGATCTGCATTGCCACCATTAAAGCACTATAATCAACTGATGGTGTTTGCTGAATTATAGGCTGTGGAGCAACTGTTTGCAAAGCCTTATTGTAACTCTGACTTCTTCTTCTGAAGACATAAATTTTCTTTTTCCTTGTCCTTGCTGCTTCCTCATCTTCTGAAGTTGAGAAGCTGGCTATATCTACCCTTTCCTTAGGGCTTGGGGGCCTTTCAGTTTGCACATCTGGTGCCTTCTCAGTGTCTTTTCTTGCAGGCTCTTCAAGAAATACAACTTGCTCCCCCTCAACTGGAGCATTCTATCCTTCAGCAGCAGTAGTGTCCTTTCCAAAATCTTCTTGATCTAGATTTAAGAAAAGATCTTCCATGGTATATTCTTTTGGAGACTGAGCTAGATAAAGTCTTGGCTCTTCAACCACTGAATCAGGAACTATTGGAGCTGCAACAGATGTGTCTTCCAAGACAGCATCTGGGACGTGGTTATCCAGCTGAGTTTGTTGATGAACATCAGACAAATCAGTATCTTCCATAGGAAATTCTAAAGTATTGAGTTCAGTGATTACCTCTAGTATGATGGTGGTTGCTTACTCACTTTCCAGTGTAGTAGGTTCATCTACAACTGGAAGCTCTCCCTGGCTTTGATCCTTGTGTATGAGGCTAGCTTGAGGTAGCTTCCCCTGGATCTCAGCATCATCTTGAGGAGCAGGAGATTTTACAGCAGGCTCTTCCTCATTCTCATCTGGAGTGAAGACAACTTGTTCTTCACTGTCTGAGCTGCTAGTGGACTCTTGAGCTACTGGGGCAATTTTCCTTTTCTTCCTTTGAGGTGATACTTTTTCAGAAGCAATCTTCTCAGGGGTTGGCATTTCCTTAGTCAACACCCTGTCCCATCTAGAGAACAACCTCATGTCCATTTTTCTCATGTGATTTATTTTACTCCCAGCAGCCTGACCCATAACTTCAGGTATTACACCAGCAAGGTAAAGACTTATGATCCTGCCCAGATTGGGCTTCTTAAAGCTTTCTTTGATTTTCTCAAACACTATAACAGACCAGTCAGTGTTCAGAGAGAAGATTATCCTTGTCATAATACTAAACATATAGGCAGACACTCTGTCATGCCCTCCTGGCTTGTTGAGTATGACTTTGCCAACAATCTCTGAAAGGAATTTCCCTTGATTGTTCATACCTTTTCTAAGAAACACTGATCCAAACTTCATCTTAGGATCCAGTCCACACCAGGTTAGAGCTTCCCTGGTCTTTGAAGCAGTAACCTCATCTTCCTCTTTAGTTCTTAGCAACTGAAGGATCCTCCTCAAGCTCTTAGGTGATACCTTCACCTTCTCACCATGAACTCTGGATTTGATTTTGTATCCAGATTCGTCCACTTCAGCTCCATTGAGGAATTCTAGTACCTCTTTCTTCCAGATTTTAGTAGGTTCAGAAATAAGATATTCTAACCCTGAATCAGCTACTAGGGTTACGACAGTCTGGATTTCTTGATCAGCATCATCGAAAGCATTGCGCACCAGCTCGTATCCTTCATTAACGTTCTCCTCAAGTTTTGGCGCCATTAGGGTTTGTAAAATTTGGCTTGAGAGAAGAGAGGTGTCGACACAGATGTTTGGTCTCGAAACTTTGAAAGCGTGTCGACAAACTAAGGCAAAATTCTATTTATACCTTTCTAGGTTTGAAGATGAACAGGCGGGACAGCTAACTTAGCTTGTGTCGACACTGGCATTAAGTGTCGACACTGACTTATAATGTCTCGACACATATGTGTCGACACAAGTTTAGTCAACAGATTATATGTGTCGACACTTGTTTATGTGTCGACACCACTCAACTCGACATTTAGTCGAGACTTTACTTAGAGAATACTGAGTAAAACTTAAGTGTCGACACCATCTTAGATGTGTCGACACCTACTAGACATATGTCGACACTAATATTCTGAAGTGTCGACACCAACTTCCTAGATGTGTCGACACCTTTTTCCTGAAGTGTCGACACCTACTTTCTGTGTCGACACAGAAATCTCTATGTGTCGACACCTTTTTACTTAGCCATATCGAATTCTGTAAACTTACTCTAAGTTTATCATTCTTAGTTCAATTTTAAATCTATTGAACTTAGCTTCTTCTATGGGCTTAGTATATATATCAGCTAATTGATTATCTGTTCTAACATATTCAAGTAAAATATCTTCTCTTTCTACATGCTCCCTAAGAAAATGATATTTAATTTCAATATGTTTTGTTCTACTATGGGATACAGGATTATTAGCTATTGAAATAACACTTGTAGAATCACAAAAAAGTGGAGTTCTACTTACCTGAATTCCATAGTCCTCTAGCTGATGTTGTATCCACAGAAGTTGAGCACAGCAACTTCCAGCAGCCACATATTCTGATTCTGCAGTGGAGATAGTCACACTTGTTTACTTTTTGCTACTCCATGAAATTAGTCTCCCACCTAGGAATTGACAGATTCTAGTAGCGCTTTTTCTGTCTTCTTTGCATCCTGCAAAGTCTGCATCTGAATAACTTGTTAGATCAAAATCCCCATTCCTAGGGTACCAGAGGCCTAGATAGGGAGTGCCCTTCAGATATCTCAGTATTCTTTTGACTGATGTCAAATGAGACTCTTTAGAGCAGGCTTGATACCTTGCACAGACACATATAGCATACATGATATCTGGTCTACTTGCAGTCAAGTATAATAGGGAGCCAACTATCCCTCTATACAAGGTTTCATCTACAGGTTTCCCTACATCATCCTTGCTAAGATACATACTTGACCCCATAAGAGTCTTCATGGTACTGGATGAATCCATACCATACTTCCTTATGAGTTCTAGGGTGAACTTAGACTGACAAATGGATAAACCACTCTCAGTCTGTTTAACTTGGAGACCCAAGAAAAACTTCAGCTCTCCCATACTACTCATCTCAAATTGACCTTGCATAAGTTTTGCAAACTTTTTACAAAGGCTGCTTTCAGTAGACCCAAATATAATGTCATCTACATATATTTGGACTAGTATAACTTTGCCTCTAGATTCCCTAAGGAATAGAGTCTTATCTATTTTCCCCCTTGAGAACTTGTTCTCAATGAGGAAACTAGATAGGGTTTCATACCAAGCCCTAGGGGCTTGCTTTAACCCATATAAAGATTTCCTAAGTCTATAGACATGATTAGGTAAAGTTGAATCAACAAAATCTGATGGATGTTCCACATAGACTTCTTCTTTAAGATTACCATTCAGAAATGCTGACTTGACATCCATTTGGTAAACTTTGAATCCTTGATAGGTTGCATAGGCAAGAAACATCCTTATGGCTTCCAGTCTGGCTACTGGAGCAAAGTTTGATCAAAGTCAATACCTTCTTATTGCCTATATCCTTTAGCAACCAGTCTTGTTTTATTCTTAATGATGACCCCTTGTTCATCCATCTTATTCCTGTAGATCCACTTGGTTCCTATTATATTGTGATCTTTAGGTTTAGGAACTAGTTCCCAGACCTTGCACCTCTTGAACTGATTAAGCTCTTCTTGCATTGCTTCAGTCCATTGTGGATCTAGTATGGCTTCTTCAAACTTCTTTGGTTCAACTTGAGATAGAAAACTGGAGTAGACTGCTGCATTCAGGTTTCTGCTCCTTATTTGTACTCCTTGTCTTGGATCTCCAATAATCTGCTCTACTGGATGATCTCTAAGATGCCTATTGACTGGAGGCATCCTGACTTCTGGTTGAACCTCTTCAGCATCTCCATAATGCTGTACTCCTTGAACTTCATTAGCAATAAGTAAATGTAGTTCTCCCCTGGACAATATCCACTGTCTTCTACTTGCTGTCTTGCAGTAGGTACTTCTTCTATAGTAAGCTTATCCATCTTCTTTGTTAAACCTGTGGGGCTGCATACACTACTAGACAACTCATTATTAATAAGTTTAGTCTCATCAAATACTACATTACAGATTCTTCTACAACTTGTGTAGACAAGTTGTAGACTCTATAAGCCTTACTGTTATTGATGTACCCAACAAAAATTCCCTCTTGGGATTTGGCAGCAAACTTAGTCAAGTAAGACTTTCCATTGTTAAGTATGAAGCATTTGCAACCAAAGATCCTGAAGTAGGATAGGTTTGGTTTCCTGCCTTTCACAACCTCATAGGGGGTCTTGTTGAGGCTTTTAGTGATAGTAGCCCTATTTATAACATGGCATGCAGTGTTAACTGTTTCAGCCCAGAAATATTCAGGTAGTGATGTATCACTTAATAGGGTCCTACCTGCCTCAATCAAGGTTCTGTTCTTCCTCTCAGCAATGCCATTTTGCTGAGGTGTTCTTGGTGAAGAAAACTCTTGAAATATCCCAAAGTCTTCACATAGTTTTGCCATACTCTCAGACTGAAATTCAGTACCATGGTCACTTCTAATCTTGACCACTGTACTGTCTAGTTCATTCTGAATTTGCTTGACAAAGCTATAGAAGACATTAGGTGTTTCAGATTTCTGTCTTAAGAAGAACACCCAGGAAAACCTTGAGTAGTCATCTACAACTACAAAGGTATAGACCTTCCTACCTAAGCTGTGAACTAGCATTGGACCAAAGAGATCCATATGCAAGAGGTATAAACACCTCACAGCATCTTTGTTTTCTATGCTTCTAAAGGTGGATCTAGTCTGCTTGCCCTTTTGACAAGCTGAGCAAATACCATCTTTAACACACTTAACTTGAGGATCATTCCTCACTAACTCTTGGCTAAAACGTTTGCCAATTGTCTTGTAATTAAGATGGGCAAGCCTCTTGTGTCATTTGACACAATGAGAGACTGTCTCATCAGCTACAAGACACACTTGAGAGCCATTGGTCTCACACATAATGTCTAGGCAGTAGACATTCCGCTTTCTATAGCCAGTCAAAATGATCTATTGATCAGTTGACCTCTTGATATGATATCCATTCTTAACAAATGAGATGTCATACCCTACATCACTTAATTGACTTATACTTATTAGGTTGTGTTTCAACCCTTTAACATAAGCCACTTGAGTAATGGTAACCAAGTTACTAGAAATATTACCAAATCCTTTGATGATTCCTTTTTCAGAACCACCAAAGGTGACTTTTGGACCATCTTTTATTGGAATGTAGTCCCTTAGTAATCTCTTTGTTCCAGTCATATGTCTGGAACATCCACTGTCCAAGTACCATATTGGGGCATGACAACTTGGACTCACCTGCAAAACAGATTAATGAACCTTAGAACCCAAAATATTCTTGGGTCCTTGGTATTTGTTAGTTTGCATCCTGATATGGCTACATACTGGTTTTCCAATAGGTAGTTTGCTACTCACTTTGGCACTAGCATTATGCCAACAGTCCATTGCAAAGTGGCCAACTTTGCCACAACACCAACACTCAAATTTATTGTACCTTTGCTTTGGTACAGTCTTAGCTGTCTTATCTACAGTCGACTTGTTGAGTGTTGGGGCTTTGCCCTTGGACTTGGACTTGGACTGCTCAGTCCTTGCAGGTCTAGTAAATCCCAGTCCAGCTTTACCCTTGTGATGAACAAATTCATCAATTATGGGTAACACTGACTTAGGTTTAGAAAACCTAGCAACAAGCTCTCTCTCCTTCTGAAGATTAATCTCCAGACTCTTGATTTGATCATTCTTAAATGATATAGTTCGCATTTGAATTACAGTTATGTGCTTCAATCTGGCTATCTCATTAAGTTTTTGATCAAAAGACTTCTCAACCTCAGTTGCAGCAGCTTTAAGATCAGCAATTTCCTTTGCCTGACTTTTGGCTAGGGACTTGCTCTTCTTGTAAGCTTGCAACAGAACCTTGTATTCATCTATCAACTGATGAATATCTGTTTCAGACTCAGATGCACTCTCATCACTTGATGATGATGAATCTGAATCTGTACTGGCACAAGAAATTGAACTTAGAGTTGAACATTGTACCTTACTGGGTCCTGGCTGTTCCAGGATTTTGTCACCTTCTGTCAATGTCATTAGCCCTTGACATTGACTGTCTTCTTGTTCATATATAGACTCCAAAATCTGCATGAACTCTTCTTCTTCTTCTTCAGCAAACAGCCCTATGTATGCCTCAGCATCTGACTCAGTTTCTGAAGAAGAAATATCTGACAGAGTCTTCTCCTTTTTGGCAACAAAAGACTTCTCTTTCTTGCCTTTGAAATGAGTCTTCTTCCTGTCACCAGACTCCTTTCTCTTTTCTGGACAATCTGCAACAACATGGTCTTGTCTATTGCAGCAATAACACACTATTTTTGAAACAGTTGCCTTACTAGATTTAGTCCTCTTCTTGTCCTTCTTTGAAGCCTTTTTATTCTGATAAAAGTCTTCTTTTCCCTGTGAAGTAGAAGGTCTTGACATCCACTGTTTCTTCTTTAAGAACTTCTGAAAATGTCTAGTGAAGGCAGCAAAGTCTTCATCACTTTCACTGCTTTCAGACTTTGTGCTGACAGACTCATCTGACTATGATTCAGCAACCTTTGGAGGTGAAGTTGGTGACTTACTCCTGTACTTTCTGGAGGCTTCCATCTTGAAAGCTACTGTTCTTTCCTTATGTTCATTTCTTGTTGATTTCTCCTCCTCTTTCCTCACTGTCAACTGCATTTCATATGACAACAATTTGCCAAAAAGTGTAGGTGGAGGAATTTCTCCCAACTTAGCCATTTCTCTAATGGCACAGATCTTGGTGTCCCAATCTTTAGTTAGGGACCTTAGGAACTTGTCATTTAGTTCATAATTACTGAACTCTCTTCCATAAGACATGAGTTCATTCACTATCCTATAGAACTTCTTATAGCACTCGGTTATGCTATCACCCTTTACTTGTCTAAAACTTTCATACTCTTGATTTAGCAAGGATTTTCTATCTTGTCTAACTTCTTCAGATCCTTCCATATACACAATAAGGGTATCCCACATCTCTTTGGCTGTCTTACAGTGTATTAGATTCTGAAAAGTTGCATCATCTATGGCACTCACTATAATGTTTTGAGCCCTTTTGTCCATGGTGGCTAGGACAATCTCATCCTTTGTCATTTCAGAGAAATCCTTTGGTGTTCTCTGATTAGCATCTAGAACTGATATCTTCATGGGCACATATGGCCCCTCTTTGACTGTGATATAAATCCTAGAGTCTGAGGCTTCCATAAATAGCCTTACCCTTTCCTTCCATATGCCAAAAATCTCTTTCCTACATATAGGTAATTTCATGGATCCCAATTCCTTGTTATTATCTGTGGAACCCATGGTTCTTGATTTTCTTGAATCTGTAATTTGACTTAGACTGAAACTGTCAATCAGGATCACCTCAGATAGTTAGTCCTTTTTGAGGAACCTCCCTCTTATACCACTTGAAAGATATAGTACCTAAACACCTAGAGGGGGGGTGAATAGGTGACCAAATTCTTTTTAACTTTTTATGGCAGCAATCAGTTACAAACACAGATTTATATCTACTTTTGCTCAGCACTCACACAGCATACACAGCAAATCACAATCACAGCAGACACAGAGTTTTATAGTGGTTCCCCAAGCTTTGGGTACATCCACTTTCCCCCTTCGCCTATCTAGCAGTGTACTAGATTCGGCCAAACTCCTCCACTATCTCAGAACCCAAACTGGTTCCTACACCTCAGGCCCAAAGCCCTACAACTCAGCTTTTCCACAAAGCCTACACTCAGCCACAAAGGCCTACACTCAGCCACTCAGGCCTACACTCAGAGATTTCAATCTCCTACACTCAGGCTCTCAAAGCCCTACACTCAGCCTTTATAATTACAGGCTTACAAAACTCAGATCCAAAGGATCCTACAAGATAAAAATGATTATACAATTGTTAACTCAGCAACCCAAAGACAAGAGAGGGGAGTTGTGAGTTTCTTGATGGGTTCTTGGAAGAACTCAGCTGTAATCAATCTGACTTAGCTTTCTTCAAAGCTTCTTGAAAGTAGAACTCAATGAGATTGACTCCTTCTGCAGTTGATCCTTGATCTCTGCTTCTTAAGATCCAGAATAAATCTGAACCCTTCTTCTCAGCCTAGTTCCAACGGCTGATTTCTTGGATGGAGCTCTCTCTCTCCAACTTCTTAGATCTGCACTTGATTCTTCAAGGAATAGTTAGATCTTCTTTGTTGAATACTTGATCTTTTATATTTTGCTGAATTCTTCTAAGTGTTGTTGATTCTTTATCTCGACACAACTCCTTGTGTTGTTGATTCTTTATCTCGACACAGTTTCTTCTTCATGTGTCGACACTGAAATTGAGTGTCGACACAAGTACTTGATCTTTTGTATTTTGCTGAATTCTTCTAAGTGTCGACACATCTCCTTTGTGTCGACACATCTTCATGTGTTGAATCTGTTAAGTGTCGACACTGCTTCTTGGTGTTGACACATGTCTTCAGTGTTGATATTTGCTGAGTGTCGACACAGCTCCTTGTGTCGACACATTCTTCTTCTTGTTGAGACTTCAGCTGAGTGTCGACACATTCCCATAGTGTCGACACTTGTACTTAGAATAATTTGTTGATCTTGCTGTTCTTTGCTAAGTGTCGACACAGCTCCATGTGTCGACACTTTCTTCAAGTGTTGAGTCTTCAGCTGAGTGTCGACACATTGTTCTGGGTGTCGACACTTACTTCAAATGTTGACTCTTCTGTTGTGTGTCGACACATTGTTCTGGGTGTCGACACTTATACTTAGTCTCTGCAGACTTTTGCTGAGTGTCGACACAGCTCCAAGTGTCGACACTTTCTGGTGTAAACACAGTTCTTTTAGGTGTCGACACTGCTGTTAAGTGTCGACACTGCTTTACTGTACTTTCTTCATTGAGTGTCGACACAGCTCCTTGTGTCGACACTTTGTGTCTGGTGTCGACTCAGCATCCCTGGTGTCGACACAATGACTCTAAGTGTCGACACTGCTTGCCTGGGTGTCGACACAAGTCTTCTTAAGTGTCGACACTTTCCCTCTGGGTGTCGACACATGGACTTAGAAACTTTTTGCTTCATTCCTGCAAATACTTAACCTGCACAAGTAACTCAAAATACATCAAATACATTTTGATGTATATCATTGAGTTGGGTGAGGCTTCTTCAAATTAGGTACATTTAAACCAAAGTACCCAACAGCATGGATGAGGAGATGGCTGCCCTCAATAAGAATGAGACTTGGGACCTTGTGCCCAATGTTAATGGTGTTACTCCTATGACTTGTAAGTGGGTATACAAGCTGAAGAAGAAGACGGATGGAAGCATTGAGCGGTACAAGGCACGCCTTGTAGCTCGAGGCTTTTCACAATAGTACGATGAAGACTATGAGGAAACGTTCAGTCCTATGGCGAAGATGACTTCAGTTCGAGTGGTGATGGCCTTGGCGGCTTGACAGAGCTGGAAGATGTGGCAGCTAGACATAAAGAATATTTTTCTTTACGAGGAGATCAACAAAGACATCTTCATGGATCAGGAACTGGGATACGTATCTGAAGAACATTCGGACAACGTCTGCAAGCTTCAGAAAGCCCTCTATGGTTTGAAGTGGGCTCCTCAAGCCTGGTATAGGAATATTGCAGAATACGTCCAGTTCTGTGGTTATCTTGCTACAAATTCAGACTCGAGATTGTTTGTCAAGAAGAAGGGGGAGCTTCTTGTCTTGGTGTTGTTGTACGTGGATGACTTGATCATCACGAGGAACTCCAAGGATGAGGTAGTTAGGCTCAGGGCATAGCTAGTTATAAGGTTCAAGATGAAGGATTTGAGTGAGCTCCACTGTACAACCCCGTATTCGCAGGTTTTGGATTTTAAGCTTTTCGAGTGGTTTGAACTCTTGGTGGCCAATTTTGGCCTAGCCCTTGGAATATACTACTAGGGGAGGAAAAATCTACCTCCCCCCAGTGGCCCTCTTTTGGGGGGCGGGTGCGACAAATTGGCTAGCACCTGCCCCATCCTGATAAGTGCGAGGTGGGAGCGGCGGGACCGGACGTGGGCCGAAGTCTCGCCCCTGCCCCTTCCTGCTTGGCGGCCTGGCGGGGCGAGACCGGTCGGGGGTCGGGGTCTCGCCCCTGCCCTCTCCTACTTGGCGGCCTGGAAGGGCGAGACCGGCCGGGGGCCGGGTCTCGCCCCTGCCCCTTCCTGCCTGGCGGCCTGGCGGGGCGAGACCGGCCGGGGGCCGGGGTCTCGCCCCTGCTCTCTCCTGCTTGGCGGCCTGGCGGGGCGAGACCGGCGGGGCCGGGTCTCGCCCCTGCCCTCTCCTTCTTGGCGGCCTGGCGGGGCGAGACCGGCCGGGGTCGGGGTCTCGCCCCTGCCCTCTCCTGCTTGGCGGCCTGGCGGGGCGAGACCGGCCGGGGGCCGGAGTCTCTCCCCTGCCCCTTCTTGCCTGGCGGGATGAGACAGTCCAGAGGCCGGGGTCTCGCCCTTGCCCCCCTGATTTTACCCTTTACCCCCCGGCGTGGCTGTTTTCTATTGGCCCAAGGCATATTCGGCGTAGGGGCATTTCGGTCATTTTGGTCAATGGGATTTGAAAAACTATAAATAGACCCTTATGGGTGCCTTGGAGAAGATCACTTCTTCATTCTCCCTTCATCCTTCAAGGCACCCTAACTCAAGCATTGGCTAGGGAGGGGGAGACCTCAAAGATCTTCTGGGTGTGAGGTGGGACATCCGCGCTAGAGCCTAGGGTCTATTTCTAGCTTCTTGATCTTTGGTCCGTGATGTTCCTCCGGGTGTAGTAGGTGTGAGGTCACCCCTTTCTAGGGACCCCGAACTCCACAGAGGTCATTTTTGGCTTCAGCACTTTGGTGCGGTGAGCATGGAGAGTGACCAGCATAGAAGATCTCAGGAGAGTGTCATGATTGGAGGTTAGGGAGGTAGTGATGATCTCGGCGAGCTCCCCACCCCAGGACCCTTTGTGGGGAGGCAAGAGTTCATGCCTCCATCCAGGGAATCATGGAGATGCTGCGAAGCATTGCTCCTCGGGGTGGCAGCTACACCCCGACCCCCCAGGAGCTAGCTCCCCCCCCCCCTCGACGAGTCGACTCCCAGGGGTCTTGGCGAGATGACCCCAATGGGGGGTAGAAGGAAGTGCACCAGGAAGAAGGCCAGGGCAGGATAGGATGGGAGGTGGGGGTCGAGCGAGACCTTACTGGCCAGGAGTTGTTTCTCCAGCCCGGCGAATGCCAACCTCTCAAGTGAGCAGGTCGCGCGAGTAGAAGTGGCGAGACCACCCTTTAGGGGGTCACCCTTCAGCGAGCTGATCATCTCAGCTCCCGTTACCGAGGGGTTCAGAGAGCCAGACATGGCTTACTATACCAGGAAGGATGACCCCGTCCAGTACCTGCAGTGGTTCGAGGATGTCGTCTCCATCAGGCCAATGACGGATGTCTTCAAATGTCGCCTCTTTGCAATCACGTTGAAGGAGAAGGCAAGGGAATGGTTTCATCAACTCCCTCCGAGGTCGATCTATGGGTTCGAGGACTTGAGCCGGAGCTTTCAGCTTCGCTTCTCCACCTCCAAGAAAAGGAAGAGGAGTCCCGAGTCCACCTTCCTGATAAGGCTGGGGGCCGAGGAGTTGGTGGCTCGTTACGTGGACAGGTTCCAAGAGGAGATCCTGGAGGTCCAAGAGATGTCAGGGTATGCCCTCCAGATGGCATTCACGGTGGGGTTGCGCGAGGGGTTCTTCAAGATGAGCCTGACTCGAAAGGCCCCCCTTTCCTTTGAGGAGCTGATGAAAAGGGCGGCCGAGGAGATAGCCATGGAGGCGGCCAACCCGGCATTTGTCAAGAAGTTGGCAAAGCTAATAGAGATGGAGTCAAGGGAGCAAGGTGGCTCGAGACCTCAGTAAGGAAGAAGGAGAGAGGAGCAGATAGCTCAGGAGGGTCCATAACCATGTTGGAGGCAGCAGGGAGGACCCGTTCAGGGTCCAGGAAGAGGTTACGTCCAAGATGGGGGAACTTCCATAGGGGCCAAGGGAGGTTCAACTTCCAGAGGCAAGCCCCTAGGCAGCTCCTACCCCCACCACATCAAGCGATGGGGATTGGTCGAAGGGAGAGGAGGAACCTCCAGGGAAGGAGAAGGGTCAGGGCAGAGTTACCATACTGTGACTTCCACAAGGTGGAGGGGCACGCCACAGCTACCTGCCCCGAGTTCCTGGAAGTGAGGGGGGCGAGAGGCCCTGCCCAGCCACAGCCACCAGTGTGGGTTGAAGAGGTTCTGCCCAAAGAAGGGGAAGACGACGTATGTGAGGATCGGGTCGATGTTGGACCCCGCGGCGGTATAGCGGTGATCCATGGTCGAGTGGGGATCAAGGCCACTCGGAAGGCAAGCCTCCATGTCATGTACCGACGTAGTGTCGCCTCAACATCCCAGACATCGCCCCAGGAGGAGAAGATCACCTTCTCGGTGAAGGACCTGTCGGATCATGAGGATCCGTTTTGCGATGCACTGGTCATCCAGACGACCATCGAGGGTTATATCGTTTCCCGAATCTTGGTTGACAATCGAAGCTCCGTCAACATCGTTTTTAAGAAGGCATTTGACGAGATGAAGGTGGAGCCAAGGAGGGTATTGGCCTCGGACGGACCCCTGTTTGGATTTTCAGGAGAAAGGAAGGAGGTCAAATGTGGAGTATGACTCCAAGTAAAGTTGGGAGGGACTTCAAGGAACTGCCGGTTCGTCATTGTTGATGCTCCCAGCAGCTACAACGCCATTCGCCTTCCGCTGCGTGTCGTCTTCTTTCCACCAATGCCTCAAGTTCAGCTCAGGAGGGATCCAGGTCAGAGTCAAGGGAGACTCCAGGATGGCAAGGCAGTGTTATGTCACGGTCGTCAACACCATCTCTTGGTTGGCCAAGGCAGAGGAGATGGAGAAGGTCATGGAGAGCTTGAGCAAGATGGAAGTGTCCGAGGAGAAGGAAGCAGAAGACGGTCATCATGCCTAAGCCCCCTGAGGGTGCCTCGCCTTGCGGTAGTTTTTTCCTTTTTCTTGTCTTGTAACAAGTGCTACCCCTGACCAGTTGAGTCAGGGGACCATGTAACTCATATTTTCCCAGTTTGAGGATGTAGGATTTGGTAAGGTTTGATTGAGATGCCTAGTCCCTTTTGCTCTAAGACGGTCTTGCTGCCCAGGCTCTCACTAGCTGGGCAGGGCCGGTGGTACCTCTCGTGAATGCCTAGAGGTCTCACCTCGAGATGGATTCCGCTGCCAGGCTCTCACCTAGCTGGCAGGGCAGGTTGATCTCTCGGAGGGTTGGGTAGGTCTCACCTCGATATGGATTCCGCTGACAGGCTCTCACCTAGCTGGCGGGGCAGGTTGATCTCTCGGAGGGTGGGTAGGTCTCACCTCGAGATGGATTCCACTGTCAGGCTCTCACCTAGCTGGCGGGGCAGGTTGATCTCTCGGAGGGTGGGGTAGGTCTCACCTCGAGATGGATTCCGCTGCAAGTCTCTCACCTAGCTGGCGGGGCAGGTTGATCTCTCGGAGGGTGGGGTAGGTTTCACCTCGAGATGGATTCCGCTGACAGGCTCTCACCTAGCTGGCGGGGCAGGTTGATCTCTCGGAGGGTGGGGTAGGTCTCACCTCGAGATGGATTCCGCTGTCAGGCTCTCACCTAGCTGGCGTGGCAGGTTGATCTCTCGGAGGGTGGGGTAGGTCTCACCTCGAGATGGATTCCGCTGTCAGGCTCTTGTAACACCCCCATCCGCTACATGGAATATAACAGAAGGTCCAGCTGGAACCCGACGCCATATACCACAGACAGTCGGAAGAGTTACCAAATGAATATTCAAACCATCCAATTAAGACTACTCATCCTACACAGAGCATTCTAGCGGAAGTTTTTAAAGTTGAAAGAACCCAAACATAAAACCAACAAATATGAATGTCCACAGCTACAACTACAGGAATGAAACCCCAAATACACTGAAATGGGTACATGGCCTTATGGCCTTACAAATGTTCACTTAATATAACATGTCTTACATACATCGGCTCGCAGGCCGGCCACACATGATAAATGTAAAAATAACTATTCTATGGCCTTCTAGGGCCAGCACAGCAACATGGGCTTCAGCCCGCTATTTGGCGCTCGGCTCCGTAGCACCTGCAAGCACATACCACCGCACGGTGGCAAACAAGACAATGGTCAGCTAAAAGCCGACCAAATTATAACGACCCCGCCCCTTACTCGGGACGGCGGTGCTCTTTCCCTGCATAGCATTAGTCCAATAAAACAATACAGCGCAATTATATTTCGCCACAGGTGTAGGCTCGCACGGCCAAACACCCCGTGCACTCAGGGCACATTCATGGTGAACCCTGACCAATCAGTGTATTCACCACCACCCCCAGGATGGCAACAACATGTGAGCATTTAGCCTATCTGACCACCGTCTAAGGCTCCGACTATGCCTACGGCCAGTGCCCGTTTTCGGATTTTGTTGGGTACATTGGAATATATGTACCTGATTTGAAGAAGCCTCACCCTACTTAATGATATACATCAAGGTGTATTTGATGTGCTTTGAGTTTATTTGTGCAGGTTAAGTAATTGCAGGGAAAGCATAAAAGATTCTAAGTCCATGTGTCGACACCCAGAAGAAAAAGTGTCGACACTTAAGAAGGCTTGTGTCGACACCTAGAGAAGCTGTGTCGACACTTGGAGTAATTGTGTCGACACCAGGAAGGCAGAGTCGACACCAGAAGAAAAGTGTCAACACATACAGGTTGTGTCGACACACAGTGAAGAATTGTCAACATTATCTGTGTCGGCACTTAGAGGCAGTGTCGACACCCAGATAAACTTTGTCGATAGCAAAAGTGTCGACATTAGGAGGCTGTGTCGACACTCAGAAAACTTCAATAAAGTTCAAGTACATGTGTTGACACTAGGAGGTTGTGTCGACACTCAGCAAACTTCAACAAAGTTCAAGTACATGTGTCGACATAAGGAGATGTGTCGACACTCAGCAAAGTTTCAACACAGAAGGCATGTGTCGACACAAAGAAGATGTGTCGACACTTAGCAAGTTTCAACACAAGAAGATGTGTCGACACAAAGGAGTTGTGTCGACACTTAGCAGAATTCAACTAAGTATTAAAGAAGAAGGCTTGTGTCGACACATAGAATCAGTGTCGACACATTCTGAAGAAGCAGTGTCGAGAAGCTGTTACAACAACACAAGGAGTTGTGTCGACACCAACAAGGCTAGTGTCGACACTTAGTCTACTTGTGTCGACACTTAGTCCATTTGTGTCGACACATAAAGACTATCTGTCTCGACACTTTCAGACAGTGACAGAGATTTCAAGAAGTGACTGGATGACTTGACAGCTGCTATTTCAACCGGTCAACTGTAAATGTCAGAGCCATCAGAAAGTTATTAGAAACTGGATCAGCCGGTCACCATGGAGATAGCTTATTTAAAGACATTTCTCCTTCAACAGAAAGAGAAGAATCGATCAATGAAGTGAAAAAAAACAACACAACAAGAAGAAGACCTTCAAGAGAAGATTTAAGAAGTTGGAGAGAGAGAGCTCCTTCTAAGAAGACCAGCTGTTGAACCAGGCTGATAAGGAAGATTCAGATTGAAATCAGAATCTCAAGACAGCAGTTGATTGAAGATCATCTGCATAGAGATACAACCCTACTGTGTTCTAATTCAAGAAGCTTTGAAGAAAGCCAAGGGAGGTTGATCTCTGCCAAGTTCTTCCAAGAACTCATCAAGAAACCACTCAACTCATCTCTCTCTTTCAGAGTTGTGGTTATAAACTTTGTAAAAATTATTTTCTGTAGGATCCTAAGGGATCTGAGCTGTAAGCCTATTTTATAAAGGCTGAGTGTAGGAGACAGTGTGCTTTAAGTGTAGGTCTTGTTGAAGACTGAGGTAGGGCCTAGTGCCTGAGTTGTAGGAGACTTTGTTCTATGAGTGTAAGTCTTGGTGAAGACTGAGTGGTAGGGCTT
This sequence comes from Platanthera guangdongensis, assembly GCA_039583875.1. Classification (NCBI taxonomy): domain Eukaryota; kingdom Viridiplantae; phylum Streptophyta; class Magnoliopsida; order Asparagales; family Orchidaceae; genus Platanthera; species Platanthera guangdongensis. The sequence goes on from CM077153.1 coordinate 293,887,433, forward strand.
TTGTGCCTGAGTTGTAGGAGTGGGATCACTCTGAGTTGTAGGAACCTGTTTGAGGTTCTGAGTTATAAGATCTGAGGATCTGAGAAGAAGTGGAGAAGTTAGGCCGAATCTAGTACACTACTAGATAGGCGAAGGGGGAAGTGGATGTACCCAGACCTTGGGGAACCACTATAAAATCTGTGTGTACTCTGTGTGTAATTAATTATGTGATTGTTGTGTTATCTGTGCTGAATTGCTGTAGAGAATTGCAAATATAGGTCTTATAATTCAGTGTTTCTGCCTTTAAAGTTAAAAAGATTAATTTCACCTATTCACCCCTCCCCCCCCCTCTAGGTTATTAGGCACTAGTTCTTTCAGATTTCTCGCACCGTACCACATAGTGAAAGTCCACATAGTGTCAACTATCTTCACCTATGGGGGGGAATAGGTGACGTGCAGCGTTTTTGCGGAATTTAAAATTGTACCTGCACAAGAAAACAAAACACCACAGCACAGAAGATACACAGGCAATTTATAGTGGTTCCCCGATTTGGGTACATCCACTTTCCCCCTTCGACCTATCTCCCAACAAGGGACGACTCGGTCTCTTCACCAACAGGATTGAAATCCAATCATTGCACTATCGGAAGGAACCCTTCCACACGTAGGAGTCAATACTCCCACAACCCGGGTTGCACCCAACCCTTACAACTAGGAACCAACGTTCCTTTACAACAAAAGTAAACTAGAATGTACAAGAAATACAAACTACGTTTGGAGACTAAGGTGTCCCTCTTTGTGACGACGTGTTCTTGAAGTCCATGAAAAGTCCACAACCCTAGATCTCTCTTGTAGAGGATCTCCCCGGAACCGGCAGCGGCAAGATGGGCGGCGGCTAGGTTCACGGGATTGTCGGCGACGACGATGTGCGGCTGCTGTACTTTGGAGATCCAAACTTCGTAGCAAAGCTAGCTAGGTATACCAACGGTCACACTAGGATCAATCGTCTCGATCGATTCGGATGGGGAAGATTTTCCCGATCAACAAATCGAGAGACAAGAGATCTCCGGTTAGACACGTGAGACTCTAAGCTTGGCTAAGCTTCTGTCGCCGGAAGATCAGGAAGAATCGCGATCAAAAGCGGCGACCAACTCTCTCAAGCGGCGACGGCGGCGGCGGAGCGGAACTCGCGATCTAGGTTACGTCGCGGCCCGTGTTTCGTCTTTTTCTCCGTGTTCTTTACTGTTCAAAAATACGCCTGTATTTATACTGTAGACAACTTCAATATGACCGTTGTGGGTCCCACCAGAGAAAACCCTAACTCCGGTTCAAAATAGTGTCAGCGATAGAGTCCGGTTCAGGGAGTTCCCGAAAATCGCCCAAGTCAAAATCGGCGAGAATCACCTGTGATTCTCGTCGAATCGTCGAGAATCAAGGGTGATTCTCGACGATTCGGCGAGAATCACAAAGTGATTCTCGACGATCCGTCAAGAATCACAAAGTAATTCTCATCGATCCGTCGAGAATCACAAGGTGATTCTCGTCGAATCTGACTTGATTGCACTCTGATTTAGCCGGCGAGAATCAGCCAGTGATTCTCGACGATTCGGCGAGAATCACTAGTGATTCTCGCCGAATCGGCGAGAATCACTTGGTGATTCTCGTCGATTCTTACTTAGATGAATTTTCATCTTACGCCTCTGAGCTGCTCTTTGACTCATCCTTGCTCCTTGTCTGCTCTTGCATAAACACAGCCCTGTACTTGAAAGTAAATGCACTCCAATAGAGAGAGTACACGTAGGCCAACACGCTGATCTGCTCAAAGAGGGATTACGTCGTGCAGACCCGTGTATATTGACCTACTGCACCCTGACATTGGTGTGCACTTAGCGTGGAATAACTGCAAGCACAACTTGAAATGTTTTGTCAAAAACATTGCCTATTTACCTTAGCTTGTTCAGGGGCTTGTTCAAATCAGGTACGTTGTGAATACAATACCCAACAATCTCCCTCTATTTGAAGAAGCCTAAACCCTACAAGCTAAGGTGAATAAAGCGTATGGGAATGAAAATCATAACCTTGAAATTAAGTTGAGAGAGATATTCATTACCGATACCAATTTCGTGCGAGCAAACTTTGGAGCCACCTTAGCCTTAGCCGAGAGGGTAATCTCCCCCTTTTCGGCTTCTGCAAATCTGGGTCTGTAGCATTTGACCCCTTGCTCCCCCGCAGTTCTTGCATCTGTGCTCACACTTGAGTTCCTTGCTCCCCCTCAGTTCTTGCACGAGCCTGGAGCTTCTGTAGTCTTCATTCCTCGTAGTTTAGCATTCCCAATTCAGTTTTGAAAAGACTGAACTTGGCTTCGTCTAAGGGCTTTGTGAATATATCTGCAATCTGCTTGTCCGTGGGGACATAACAGAGAGAGATGTCCTTGTTCTCCACGTGCTCCCGAATGAAGTGGTAGCGTACTTCAATATGCTTCGTTCTGCTGTGCGATACCGGATTGTTGGCAATCACAATTGCACTGGAGGAGTCGCAGTACATTGGTACTTCATTGAACTGATGGTCGTAGTCGGCTAACTGGTTTCTGATCCATAGGAGTTGTGCGCAACAACTGCCAGCCGAGATGTACTCAGACTCTGCTGTGGAGGTAGCTACACAAATCTGCTTCTTGCTGTTCCATGAGATAAGCCTTCTTCCGAGGAATTGACATGTCCCGAAAGTGCTTTTCCTGTCATCCCTACTCCCTGCAAAATAAGCATCTCTTTGAGTTCTGACACCAACACGAGGATCTCTGATGATCTCTCACGTGCCGGAGCTCTAGAAGTCTGGCGTCTGGAGCTTCGACTACTTCTTGGGCTTTTCCTTCTTCTAAGAGATTTGTTCCATTTTGATCTTCAACATTCCCAGATGACGTGGATGTGGAAACTTTGACGTACTTAGGAGTTTCATCTTTAGCTGTCTCATCGAGATCCAGCTGTTCAAGTCGAGCACCTGCATCTTCAAGAATACCACGTAACCTCTGGTTACTCATCGATCTGACCCTCCAAAGATGACTTTGGGTTCATTCTCGACTGGAGTGTAATCACGCAGTAGGCTTCTTGTCCCAGTCATGTGCCGGGAGCATCCACTGTCCAAGTACCAGATTGGCGTTTTGGTGGCCTTTGGACATTCCTGCAAAACAGAATTAATTTCCCTTAGGAACCCAATCGAACTTGGGTCCTAGGTTCCTGGTTAGCTTACTCCCCCTCGGTTGGTTAACCTTACGAGTGGTCGGCCTCGCAGTGCTAACATAGGGAGTCTCGTTATACCTCAGGTTAAACCAACAATCCACGACAAAGTGACCGACTTTGCCACAACACCAACAGTCAAATCTGTTGTACCTCTTCCTAGGCTCCTGCCTTACCCTGGGAATGGTGGGTACAGCCGGGGCCTTGGATCTGGAGGTGGAGGCCACATGGTGATAGCAGTCACATGACTTCTTCACCTTCTGTTCCTTCAGTATAACAGGCTTGACTCTTGATGCCTGCTTTCCATTATGGCCGCTAGAGAATTGACCATAATTTCCCCTGTGGATTTCCTCATAAGGTGCCTTGAAGGCACTCTTACCGAAGTTCCGAGGAAAGGTCCAACCATCATATCGGCTCTTTGGCTTTGCAACCGAGGGCCGGAAATGATGACCAAATGTTGATTCAAAGTCATGTTGGTTTGCAAGGAAAGCTAGGCTTTCTGAACGCAACAGGACTGAGCGGAGCCTTTCCCTTTTCATCAGCAGAGGCCTTCTTGGCGGCCTTATTCTTCCTCTGGTTCCTATTTCTCCTGGATGAGGAACCAGATACCCCTACATGCCCCAAGCCAGCTCCTTTGGCCTGAGCAGAGAAGGTATCAACTACTGGAAGAATAGTTTTTGGCATAGAGAAGTTCTTGACGATCTTCCTTTCTGCCGCAAGTTGTTCTTCCAACTTGTCGACTTCCTCCTGCTTAAGATCAAGGAGTTTGAGAGAATCTGAATGCTTTGAAGTTAGGTCAAGGTGCTCCTGTCGGAGAGAAATCAAACTGGTGACCTCTTCCCTTAGGGAGACACACTCACCCTTAAGGAATTTCACTTCCTCTTTCTCAGCCTTCAATCTCTAACGGCACTCCTCGAAAGTGTTGAGCAGAAGCTCATACTTCTCGAGGAGCTCCGCTTCACGGGCCGAAAGGCTATCCTCAGGGTCATCATCCTGAGACTCAGGATTAGAGTCGGAGTCGGAGAGAGGGGTGTGAGCTTTTACCTTCCCAGTAAATGGAGGGCATTCTCCTTATGAGTCGGAGCGACCCACCAGCCCGAAGTAGGCTTCCTCATCATCACTGGAGTCTGAGGAATCAGACTCACTCAGTGTCTTTGGCCTTTTGGCGATGTAGCTCCTCTCTTTCTTCTTATCTCTCGAGGATTTGTGCTCCTCTTCTTTCCCTTTTTCTCTCTTGCCTTGGTAGCAGTCGGCCACGACGTGTCCTGGCTTATTGCATCCAAAACAAATAATGTCAGAGGAGCGATGTTTGTTCGGTTTAGAAGCATACCTGTCAGAAGAATAATTTTTCTTCTGATGCCTGGAGGAGGAGCCGTCTCTCTTTCTTTGATTCCTCATCTTGAGGAACTTCTTGAATTCTCGGGTGATGAGGGAGAAATCCTCCTCAGACAGCTCTGAGCTGGAGGAGCATGGCTCGGATTCCTCCTCCTCGTACTTTTTCCTGGCACGGTATGAAACCGCACCCTTGCCTTTTCTGGAGTGACTGGCTTTTAGAGCCATAGTCTTTTCTTTGGCTGCAGCCTTCTCCGCTTCTTCTTCTGCTTTTCTGGTGTTCAGTTGAAGCTCATAGGACATCAGCTTCCCAAACAGAATTTGCGGGTCTGTTTCAGCTAGTCTGCCAAACTCTCGGATGGCGCAGATCTTTGTGTCTCATTCCTTAGTAAGGGACCTAAGGAATTTATCATTGAGTTCACCATTAGTGAACACTCTTCCATATCCTTTGAGGGCGTTGACAATCTTGAGGAAGTTCTCGTAGGTGACTCCGATCTCTTCCTTAGGCCCTTGTCTGAAGGCCTCATATTTCTGGTTCAGGAGGGATCTCAGATCATCCCTCACTTCATCAGTGCCCTCCATTAGGATGATCAGGCAGTGCCAGATCTCCTTTGTTGTCATGCAGTTGCTGAAGTTCTGCATCATTGAGTCATCGACCGCGCTGACCAGAATGTTCTGCGCCTTCTTGTCAAGTCCCACCAGCACCATCTCGTCCTTGTCCATTTCAGAAAGTTTCTTTGGCACTTTTTGGGTAGGATCAATGGTGGAGACCTTAGTGGGGACATAAGGTCTGTTAACCCAGAAATCGGCGATCCCTCCCAATGTGGCCAGCTGGCTAGTCGCGACCCTTAGGTTCTCCCTTTCGATCGCGACAAGTCCCCACGTAGGCGGCAGTTTTCCCTGTCCGCCTAGGTTTCCTAGCAACCGCGTGCCCTGCGGGACGGCGGGCTATTCCCATAGCTCACCCTCGCGGGACATGCGGTTAGATCCGCTAAATCGTGCAGTGCTTTTCCTTGCAGGAGTTCGCCAACAGCACCACCGAGAGAAACCTCCTAGTCAGCCCAAGTGGCGACGGTCTCCTGCCGCCGTCCGTCGAGGCCGCCCGCCAGGGGCGACCTTCCTGCTGCCCGAGAGGCGGCGGCCTCATGCCGCCGTCCGTCAAGGCCGCCCACCGGGGGCGGCCTCTGCCCGCCAGCCGGGCGGACTCCCCCTGGAGTCCGCCCAGGCCGCCCGCTAGGGGCGGCCCCGGCATCCAGCCGGGCGGACTCCCCCTGGAGTCCGCCCAGGCCGCCCGCAAGGGGGCGGCCAGGCCCGCCGGGCGGACTCCCCCTGGAGTCCGCCCAGGCCGCCCGCTAGGGGGCGGCCCCGGCGACCAGCCGGGCGGACTCCCCCTGGAGTCCGCCCAGGTCGCCCGCAAGGGGGCGGCCAGGCCCGCCGGGCGGACTCCCCCTGGAGTCCGCCCAGGCCGCCCGCTAGGGGGCGGCCCCGGCGTCCAGCCGGGCGGACTCCCCCTAGAGTCCGCCCAGGCCGCCCGCAAGGGGCGGCCCGGCCCGCCGGGCGGACTCCCCCTGGAGTCCGCCCGGGCCGCCCGCTAGGGGTCGGCCCCGGCGTCCAGCCGGGCGGACTCCCCCTGGAGTCCGCCCAGGCCGCCCGCAAGGGGGCGGCCCGGCCCGCTGGGCGGACTCCCCCTGGAGTCCGCCCGGGCAGCCCGCTAGGGGGCGGCCCCGGCGTCCAGCCGGGTGGACTCCCCCTGGAGTCCGCCCAGGCCTCCCGCAAGGGGCGGCCAGGCCCGCCGGGCGGACTCCCCCTGGAGTCCGCCCAGGCCGCCCGCTAGGGGGCGGCCCCGGCGTCCAGCCGGGCGGACTCCCCCTGGAGTCCGCCCAGGCCGCCCGCAAGGGGGCGGCCCGGCCCGCCGGGCGGACTCCCCCTGGAGTCCGCCCGGGCCGCCCGCTAGGGGGCGGCCCCGGCGTCCAGCCGGGCGAACTCCCCCTGGAGTCCGCCCCGGCCGCCCGCAAGGGGGCGGCCCGGCCTGCCGGCGGACTCCCCCTGGAGTCCGCCCGGCCGCCCGCTAGGGGGCGGCCCCGGCGTCCAGCCGGGCGGACTCCCCCTGGAGTCCGCCCAGGCCGCCCGCAAGGGGGCGGCCCGGCCCGCCGGGCGGACTCCCCTTGAGTCCGCCCGGGCCGCCCGCTAGGGGGCGGCCCCGGCGTCCAGCCGGGCGGACTCCCCCTAGAGTCCGCCCAGGCCGCCCGCAAGGGTGCGGCCCGGCCCGCCGGGCGGACTCCCCCCTGGAGTCCGCCCAGGCCGCCCGCAAGGGTGCGGCCCGGCCCGCCGGGCGGACTCCCCCTGGAGTCCGCCCAGGTCGCCCGCTAGGGGGCGACCTCCAGTTCTCTACAGGGGGATCCGCTTGCTTCATCGCTCAACAATGGCGGACGCAATTTCCAAGTCCGCGGAGTCCGCGCAGGTCCTCATGTTGATGCCACTGGGCCCCGCTTCTTCAAGAACTTCCCTGGGCCTATAAATACCCCCTGAAGCCTCTCATTCAGGGATCCTGGAGGTGGAGACGAGTCTTGCCATCAGCCCCTGCGGACTCCGTTTTCCAGTCCGCGCAGTCCGTCATCATCCTTCCAGCAAGCTCTGCGGACTCGATTTCCTGTCCGCACAGTCCTCCACAGCTCTTCAGCAGCTTGCCAGTAGACTCTGCAGACTCAGTTTCCCAGTCCTCCAGCAGCTGGCAGACTCTTTTACTTAGTCTCTGGAAGCTTCTCCTCTCTGCTTGCTGGCACTTTCTTCTCCTTTAGCCGCCAGCTTCTCCTTGTACCCCTTTAATGATTTTATTGTGAAGGTGTACTTGTAAGCATGTAATCTCTAGCTTTTAATCAAAGGAAAGCCCGTCGCAGGAGTGGCATTTAGGCCGCGACGGGCGAAGTGTGTTGTTGCTGCTGCTAGCGGGCCCCTCTTCTCTCTTCTGCTCAGCAAGCCTTGCTCCTCTGCTCAGCAAGCCTTGCTCCTCTGCTCAGCAAGCCTTGCTCCTCTGCTCAGCAAGCCTTGCTCTGCTCAGCAAGCCTTGCCCTCAGCTCAGCTCAGCTCTCCTCGGCTTCCAACCTGCAAGTGCAACCGTTGCGATTACTGTCTGCTCGACCGCTCCTGGTCTCCCTCCTCTTCCTCTCTTGATCAACCCTCTCAGTTGATCAAGGCTCGCCTCTTCTCTCAAGCCTCTCCCTACACCCGCAACCTTCTCCTTCCTCCTCACCAAGCCTGTGAGGCCAAACACCCCCTCGGTGATAGCTATGCCCCCGGTGCCGTTTCCGCGCATCAACAGTTTTGGTGTGGTGAGCGTGGATGCCAGCTCACGCGCAAGCCTTCAGATCAGAACAGGCAGTGAAAGCAGCAGTTAACCATGTCAGACCATCACTCAGCTGAGAACCATGCTCCAAGTCCCAGTGAAGATCCTCTCTGGGAAGCCTTTGAGCAGTCGCGTCGAGAGAATGCTCAGCAGTTCCAGGCTATCAACAAAGTTCTTGCTGCAATCACGCAGCGATTGGACGCTCATCTAGCAGCTGCTCTGGCTGCTCCAATCAACCCAACCCCAACAGCAGAGCATCAGCAAGCTTACTCTCAAGCTTGCCCGCCGTTCTTTCCTCCTTACACCCCAACCTTTCCGCAAGGGCCTGCAGCTCCTTTGCGAACTCAAGATGAAGAGTTTGCTGCTCGCCATAACTTCTTCCGGGAAGCAGCCCGGGGAAGTCCTGCTAGAGTTCTTAACTTTCAGGGAAGTCATCCCTACCCTTCAGCTCCGGCCCCTGCTCCTCCTGCAGCAACTATTCCTTGTTATCCGCATGCTCCTTTTGCAGCTGCAGCTTGTGCTCCTTTCTTTCCTTATGCTGTAGGAGAGCAAGAAGAACCTTCACCATTCGCGGAGAGTGTCCGCCATGAGCCAACTCCAGCAAACTTCAGAGAGCCTCGACTACCAATCTACACTGGAGAGACAGATCCAGTAAAGCACCTCCAAGCTTTTGAGTCAGCCGTTGCTCTCAAAACCCTTTCAGATGCAACCAAGTGCAAGCTCCTTGTCACCTCTTTTGATGGACAAGTGAGGGACTGGTTCTATGGCCTCCGTACTCACTCCATCGCTTCCTTCCTTGATCTTCGAAGGGAGTTTCTTCTCAGATTCTCTACATCAACTAAGAGAAAGGGCGGTCCTGAAGCCCTCTTTGAGATCAAGCAGCGCGGGAATGAGACTTGGTCTCAGTTTGTGGATCGATTCCAAAGAGAGATTTTGGACATCGAGGTTAGTGATCAAGAGATGTACCGAGTGGCTCTTATCCACGGTCTTCGTGAAGGGCCTCTCAAATTTGAAGCCAACGTCCGTGCTCCAAGGACATATCAAGAGTTGATTGCTCTAGCCAACTCATACATCCGAGGCGAAAAGAGCAATCCAGGCTTTGTCTCCAAGCTTCTATCCGAGGAGGATCCCTCTCGCAAGCATCCTCCAAGGTCTCCTCGCAACCACGTCCCAACTCACTCAAGGAAGGAGAGAAGGCTTCATCGCCAGCGATACTCCTTCCCGAGCCGCGATGCTCAAGACCCATTGCTGCCGCTAGCTCCGTCTTTGCAAACAGCAACTGTTCAACAGCAGCAGGACGATGACTTGCATGAGTCTGATCTCGAAGACGTCGTGCAAGAGGTAATCCAAATCATGAAAGATAGGGCAAGCTCCAATAAGCCCTATCGTTCAGCCGATCAGAGGTCTAGAAACTCAGAGCCCTACTGCGAATTTCACAAAGAATCAGGCCATCGAACGGAAGACTGCCGAGCATTCCGCCAGCTTGTGCAAAAGATGCTCCGGCATGGCAAGATGCATGACCTGCTTCCTAAAGAAGAACGCCCTGATCAAGCAACTTCAAGGGGCAAAGAACTTGTAGACGCTCCTCGCTCCTCAAGAGGGTGAGCCAAGTCGAAGAATTTCCTCTCCTCGTTGTTAACAGAGAAGTCGAATGCTTTGATGCCGACGACGAGGGTGTGCTGGGGAGGATTCAATGCTAGCGATGTACTTCATAGTCCTCCAGAGCTCCTTGCAACCTCCAGGAGTTATCTCAACCCCTACTCTCTCTCTCTCCTTTTCAAACATTTTCATTACAACACTTCTCAGTGTTCTTTACTTGCTTTCCAGCAAAGCTGTTATTCAGGTATCCCGTACTGACACAGTTCCCTTCTTGTGTTGCTCCTTCCTCTCTCTTCTCCCTCTCTTAGGATCGTTACGCCAATGAGATTTCGCCGAGCCTGAAACGTTCCCTCCGTAGTTTGTTCTTGCACAACCGCTACGACCACATATGGCGGGAGAATACCCATGTGTGCAGTGGGAGCAGATCAATAGCGGGAATGGGCTTCAGACTTAGGATCCTAGTCAGCATCTGACACAGAGTGTGTGCTAGGGGAGCCCCATGTGTTAGCTCTGTTGTGCGTCCTATAGGATACATTACGGTTAGGATGATCTTCGCTGGACAAGCAATGGCGGTCAAGCGTAGCCTTGTCTCTTTGATCATCCTTCAACTGTTGTGGCCGAAGCACTCTCCGGTATCCTCGATCCGTGCCTTCTCGGGTTCGCAACTCCACTGATCAATACACAGACAAGATAGGCCTCTTGGCGCAACCCGTCTCGTTGCTCAGTGATGCTTGTACCCAAGGCGAGAGAGCGGTCCTTCTAGCGGTCCTTCTCAGACCTTTCCCTTGCTTTCTCTTTTGTGCCCTCCTTGAGGATGCGCGGCTAGCCCGCTTTGAGCAGGACCATACTCGGAATGATTTTCTCAGGCCAGTGATGCATAAGGCCCACGGGGAACACCTGTGGCAGCATTCAACCTTCTTTAGTCATTCCGAATATGGACCTCTTTTTCTTTTTCCTCCTTGAGGATGCGCGGCCAGCCCGCTTTGAGTAGGACTATACTCGGGATGATTTTTCGGGCAAGTGATGTATAAGGCCCATGGGGAACACCTGTGGCAGCATTCAACCCTCTTTAGTCATTCCGGGTATAGACCTCCTTTTCTCTCTTCCCTCCTTTCACAGGTGAACAGGTTAATCCAACCTACCAAAAGGATTTCCAGCAGTCACTTTGCTTATGCTTATCACATATACTTTGCCTGCTCAAGCTCTATCATATGGAGATTCACAGAGCTACTCATTATTCTTGCCAAAGTCTAATGTCGTCAAACATTAATCGAATCATATCAACATTTTTGGTATGGTTCTGGTGCGGTTATCCTCGCGTCTTATTTGCTTCTAATCTTTCTCCTCACAGAGGTTAGCAAACCCTTGCAAGCCTTCTCCACAGGTACTTGCAAGCTCCTTTCATATGCAAATTGTCTGCTTCTAACTTTTCTCTTTGTAGAGAACAACAGACACCTGCAAACCTCATCCAGGTACTTGCAGTTTAAATCATTATTTTATCTCTGCTGCTCACTCTTCACTTTGCAGTGGTTAGCAGACATCTGCAAGTCATATTCAGGTACTTGCAGCTTATCTTTATATACAATATCTGCCTCTAACTCTCTTCTTGCAGAGGTCACCAACACCTGCAAGCTCCATTCAGGTACTTGCAAGTTACTTTCATGCACTATGCGTACTCTTAACTCTTCTCTTGCAGAGACCACCAAAGATTTGCAAGTCCCTTCCAGGTACTTGTAACTCATTTTTCTTTCCTTAATACACTTTTCCCTTCTCTTTTTGCAGAGAGTGACAGTGCTTGCAAGCCTTTATCAGGTACTTGCAAGATATTATGCCCTTCTGTTTTTCTCACTTTTGTTTTGCAGAACTTAACGGAAGACACGCCTTCTTAGTTTTGCGAAAGCAAACTCAGGTGCACACTCGATGTACCACCCATACGTGCTTACCCTTAATTTTCCTCTTGCAGGAAAATAGACAGGAAACACCAAGCTTGTAAGGAGAGTCTTCAGGTCCTATCTCTTCTTGCCTCTGCTTCTTTTTCCTTTGGGGTGGATCACGATTTCCGTGGGTCTCCAACTTTTTCGAAATTCCCTTCGGAACTTAAAAAAGTGCGGGGATTATGTTAACCCAGAAATCGGCGATCCCTCCCAATGTGGCCAGCTGGCTAGTCGCGACCCTTAGGTTCTCCCTTTCGATCTTGACAAGTCCCCGCGTAGGCGGCAGTTTTCCATGTCCGCCTAGGTTTCCTAGCACCCGCGTGCCCTGTGGGACGGCGGGCTATTCCCATAGCTCACCCTCGCGGGACATGCGGTTAGATCCGCTAAATCGTGCAGTGCTTTTCCTTGCAGGTGTTCGCCAACAGCACCACCGAGAGCAACCTCCTAGTCAGCCCAAGTGGCGGCGGTCTCCTGCCGCCGTCCGTCGAGGCCGCCCGCCAGGGGCGACCTTCCTGCTGCCCGAGAGGCGGCGGCCTCATGTCGCCGTCCGTCAAGGCCGCCCACCCGGGCGGCCTCTGCCCGCCAGCCGGGCGGACTCCCCCTGGAGTCCGCCCAGGCCGCCCGCTAGGGGGCGGCCCCGGCATCCAGCCGGGCGGACTCCCCCCTGGAGTCCGCCCAGGCCGCCCGCTAGGGGGCGGCCCCGGCGACCAGCCGGGCGGACTCCCCCTGGAGTCCGCCCAGGCCGCCCGCAAGGGGCGGCCAGGCCCGCCGGGCGGACTTCCCCTGGAGTCCGCCCAGGCCGCCCGCTAGGGGGCGGCCCCCGGCGTCCAGCCGGGCGGACTCCCCCTGGAGTCCGCCCAGGCCGCCCGCAAGGGGGTGGCCCGGCCCGCCGGGAGGACTCCCCCGGGTCCGCCCGGGCCGCCCGCTAGGGGGCGGCCCCGGCGTCCAGCCGGGCGGACTCCCCCTGGAGTCCGCCCAGGCCGCCCGCAAGGGGGCGGCCCGGCCCGCCGGGCGGACTCCCCCTGGAGTCCGCCCGGGCCGCCCGCTAGGGGCGGCCCCGGCGTCTAGCCGGGCGGACTCCCCCTAGAGTCCGCCCAGGCCGCCCGCAAGGGGGCGGCCAGGCCCGCCGGGCGGACTCCACCTGGAGTCCGCCCAGGCCGCCCGCTGGGGCGGCCCCGACGTCCAGCCGGGCGGACTCCCCCTGGAGTCCGCCCAGGCCGCCCGCAAGGGGGCGGCCCGGCCCGCCGGGCGGACTCCCCCTGGAGTACGCCCGGGCCGCCCGCTAGGGGGGCGGCCCCGCGTCCAGCCGGGCGGACTCCCCCTGGAGTCCGCCCAGGCCGCCCGCAAGGGGCGGCCCCGGCCCGCCGGGCGGACTCCCCCTGGAGTCTGCCCGGCCCGCCCGCTAGGGGGCGGCCCCCGCGTCCCGCCGGGCGGACTCCCCCTGGAGTCCGCCCAGGCCGCCCGCAAGGGGGCGGTCCCCGGCGTCCAGCCGGGCGGACTCCCCCTGGAGTCCGCCCAGGCCGCCCGCAAGGGGCTGCCCGGCCTGCCGGGCGGACTCCCCCTGGAGTCCGCCCAGGTCGCTAGGCGGGCGCCATATGCTACATCGCTTCTCAACAAAAGGCGGACGCAATTTTCCCAGTCCGCGGAGTAGTCCGCGCAGTTCGTCATGCTGATGCCACTGGGCCCTGCTTCTTCAAGAACTTCCCTGGGCCTATAAATACCCCTGAAGCCTCTCATTCAGGGATCCTGGAGGTGGAGACGAGTCTTGCCATCAGCCCCTGCGGACTCTGTTTTCCAGTCCGCGCAGTCCGTCATCATCCTTCCAGCAAGCTCTGCGTACTCGGTTTCCTGTCCGCACAGTCCTCCACAGCTCTTCAGCAGCTTGCCAGCAGACTCTACAGACTCCGTTTTCCCAGTCCTCCAGCAGCTGGCAGACTCTTTACTTAGTCTCTGCAGCTTCTCCTCTCTGCTTTCTGGCACTTTCTTCTCCTTTAGCCGCAGCTTCTCCTTGTACCCCTTTAATGATTTTATTGTGAAGGTTGTACTTGTAAGCTTGTAATCTCTAGCTTTTAATCAAAGAAGCCCGTCGCAGGAGTGGCATTTATAGGCCGCGACGGGCGAAGTTGTGTTGTTGCCGCTGCTAGCGGCCCCCTCTTCTCTCTTCTGCTCAGCATCCATTGCTCTCTTGCTCAGCAAGCCTTGCTCCTCTGCTCAGCAAGGCCTTGCTCTGCTCAGCAAGCCTTGCCCTCAGCTCAGCTCAGCTCTCTCTCGGCTTCCAACCTGCAAGTTCAACCGTTTGCGATTACTGTCTGCTCGACCGCTCCTCTGTCTCCCTCCTCTTCCTCTCTTGATCAACCCTCTCAGTTGATCAAGGCTCGCCTCTTCTCTCAAGCCTCTCCCTACACCCGCAACCTTCTCCTTCCTCCTCACCAAGCCTGTGAGGCCAAACACCCCCTCGGTGATAGCTGTGCCCCCGGTGCCGTTTCTGCACATCAACAAGGTCCCTCCTCCACGACCATGAAGAGTCTAGGATCAACTGCCTCCATGTAGAATCTGATCATTTCCTTCCAGATAGGAAAGTTGATCCTGGCGCACACGGGGATCTTGCATGTGAACTTGAGCCCGTCCATAGTAGATGTTTGCCTTCTTCTTGACACTAGCGGCAGGATTCAACTCAAGGTGTTAACCTTTTTGATGAGCAACCTGGCTCTGATACCACTTGAAAGTCCACCTAGTGTCAACTATCTTCACCTATGGGGGGGAATAGGTGACGTGCAGCATTTTTGCGGAATTTAAAATTGTACCTGCACAAGAAAACAAAACACCACAGCACAGAAGATACACAGGCAATTTATAGTGGTTCCCCGATTTGGGTACATCCACTTTCCCCCTTCGACCTATCTCCCAACAAGGGACGACTCGGTTTCTTCACCAACAGGATTGAAATCCAATCCTTGCACTATCGGAAGGAACCCTTCCACACGTAGGAGTCAATACTCCCACAACCCGGGTTGCACCCAACCCTTACAACTAGGAACCAACGTTCCTTTACAACAAAAGTAAACTAGAATGTACAAGAAATACAAACTATGTTTGGAGACTAAGGTGTCCCTCTTCGTCGACGACGTGTTCTTGAAGTCCACGAAGAGTCCACAACCCTAGATCTCTCTTGGAGAGGATCTCCCCGGAACCGGCGGCGGCAAGATGGGCGGCGGCTAGGTTCACGGGATCGGCGGCGACGACGATGTGCGGCTGCTGTACTTTGGAGATCCAAACTTCGTAGCAAAGCTAGCTAGGTCTACCACACGGTCACACTAGGATCAATCGTCTCGATCGATTCGGATGGGAAGATTTTCTCGATCAACAAATCGAGAGACAAGAGATCTCCGGTTAGACACGTGAGACTCTAAGCTTGGCTAAGCTTCTGTCGCCGAAAGATCAGGAAGAATCGCGATCAAAAGCGGCAACCACTCTCTCAGCGGCGACGGCGGCGGCGGAGCGGAACTCGCGATCTAGGTTACGTCGCGGCCCGTTTCGTCTTTTTCCCGTGTTTTTTCTGTCTTTTTCCGCTTTTTATACTGTAGACAATTTCAATCCGTGTTCTTTCCACCTGTTCAGAAAATAATAACGCCTGTCATTTAAACTGTGCCAACGACAATATGTCCGTTGTTGTTCCCCCAGAGAAAACCATAAACTACGAGAATTCCGTGTGTCTCAAAACAGTGCGAGAAATCGACAG